>JAOVVB010000036.1:4625856-4637649 GCA_028570985.1 Heterobranchus longifilis
TTTTATTATATTTTATTATATTGTATTGTATTGTAATAATTAATAATTATTAGGGAATACCATTTCCGAAGGGGTATACCGTACTTGGTCTGTAACAATGGTTGGGTAGGTGGTACATGTCAAAGTAACATCCACATGAATGGAAGGAACCCAAGGGTTCTCAGCCAAACATTGCCCGAAGCATCACATTGTCTCCGCCAGCTTGTCTTTTTCCCCATAGTGCATCCTGGTGTTATATCACACAAGCACAGGCTGTCCACATGATGTAAAAAAAATCTTCAGTGGCCTAGTTGTACTGCTCACATTCCCATTGTAGGTGCTTTCCTTGGTGGAAAGGGGTCAGCAAGGGAATTTTGATAGCTACACAGCCCCATGCGCAACGAACTGTGATACGCTGTGTGTTCTGACACCCTTCTATCAGGACCTTTCTATCATCTACATTAGCTCTTCTGTAGGATCAGACCAGACACCCTGGCCTTCGCTCCACACACAAAATTTAATACATCTTGCATGTCTATGATAGTGTCACTGGTTCACCAGTTATCTGTTTTTGGACCACTTTTGGGTAGGTACTAAGCAGTGCATACCCGGAATACACCATAAACCTGCCCGTTTGGGAGATACTCTGACCTAGTCAAAATCTGGCCCTTTGTCAAATTCACACAGATCCTTACGTTTTCCTGTTTCCAACACATCAACTCCAAGGACTGACTGTTCACATCCTGTCTAATATATCCCACCCCTTGACCCATACCACTGCAGTGAGATAATCATTGTTATTCATGTCATCTATCAATGGTATTAATGTTATAGGTGATCGGTATCTATAGTATACTTAGGTTGGTTGTGGTTTACTATATAAACTTATAGTATTGTTCTTTTTAATTCATTTTCTAAAGAAATGGGCAAGTAGAAAGAAATAAACTATTATGCCAGTATCGAGATATTGGCATAACCTCAGACTATGGTTTCAGTCTTGCCAAGCCAACTTTCGAAGAAAGGACTTGTACTGCCACCCACTGGCTGAAGGCTTGGAAATGGCTGCAAAAAACAACTTTCAGGTCATGTGGCTTGGTTAAATGGAAAATAAGTAATAGCAGGTAGTTTCTTTGCTTAATCATACTGTAGGTTAAGCTTTGAATGCAACTTAGAGTTAAGCACCAGGAATTTGACAGGATATGAATCTGAAGCTAGGTGAAGCCCATAATTAGTATATAGTAATTAATAATGTATTATAGGCATCGGAACCTGGCACTGTGTTTCTCTTACTAAACAGGGGGAATAAAAATATATTTAAAGACATTTGTACTGACATTTTAAAATATACAACAAATACACATGCCGCTAAAACATGCCGTATTTTTTCTAATCTATTTCTTCATTTAATTATCTATTATAATATTCATGATCTATGTGCGTTTAGTAGCTACAGAAAGCATGTGAGACAGGATGAGAATGTGAACCATACTGTAAGTGAAGATGAGACAAGTGAACGTGACAGGGAAATCTGTATGCGTATTGTGTATTACAATAACCGTGATAAAAAAGGGTACTTTATATGGTACTTATGGTACTTGTTTATATTACTTTCACATTAATATTCCTAACAGAAAGAAAAAGGTTGAGAATATTCATGTTTTATTTCACTGTTATATATAATTGTCCCCTAATCCTGTACAGCATAAGTTTGTTGACCATTGAAAATAGATTTACTCACATGAAATTAATACAGTAGCCTGGATTAGGCCTGAGGGCTAGATAGCAAGGTTTGACGCTCACTTTTGCCATTTAGTTAAGACGTCTGCTGCGAATGCTTTTATTTTAGCAGCAATCTTACTTAAAATCCATTCCGTAGTTTGCAAAGCCCAATTCATTTTCCAGGGTTTCTTCTTTCACCACACATAGTTTTGCTTTCTTGTAAACAGCCCTAGGTTGATCCTGAGGCTCAGCTAAGCTACTACAATGCAATCTCAAGCTAATAGATAATCTTTTGCTAGTTTCCTTATTAACTGCCTATTTTTATCTAAATATTTCAGAAATAAAATGTTTGAGTTTTTTTTTTTTTTTGCATTACTGTTGTGTTGTTTTGAATAAAAACAACTTGTCTATGATATATAGCATTAGCAGCAATAATTCAAAACTGTTTTGTTTTTCAGTAACTTTTGACCAGTTCAGCCTATATTTAGCAGCTAGTAGTTGATCAGAACGTTCTGGATTTTTCAGTAAGGCCGGCGAAGGAAATGTTTTCTTGATTACACTTTTATTTTTGTAGTGTTAATGGGGCATTTATACAGTTTACAACTCACATTGATATGCTTTTATTTAATGTGCCGTATTAGCAAATGGCTCCAATATACGCTACACTCAATATTGTTGGTTTGTCAAATGCAGCCTCTTCAAGCGATGCTATTTTATCTTTAACACAGCCAGGTTATTTGTATCTTCTTCTGCCTCCTTAGTTTAGCTGCTTTGCCCATCTCTTTTAATATATTCCCAAGCTTTTAGTCTTTTTTTCCCCATCCTTTTTCTCTCTGTCTCTCCACAGGTAACGGCTGTTAAACAGCGGATCTCGGCTCCTCCGACCTGTCATCATTATACACATTAATGTGGAATCGCCTTAAGGTCCAAACTCGTGCGTGATAACTCATGTCCCGAGCAAATTCCCAGGCAAACACAGTCAATGCAAAAACACATTTCCTGCTGTCGACAGCTTCGCTGGCGAGAATCAATCAACCGTTCATCCATTTACACTCTTTGCATACCCTTATGTCAAAGAAAAAAAAAGGAAAAAAAAAAAAAAAAAACGCTCCGAGACTCCTCGGCTCTTCTGAGGCGATTGCTCCGTCGTTCTGAAGAATCCATCAAGCCGCGTTTGATTGATAAGTCTGTCTGCGCTCACAGCGGTACGGCTACAGCAAATGGGGTGGCAAAGCGCGAGCTGACATAATGCAAGTCTGCGCAAGTTTTAGGAGACAGACTGGGAACGATCATGGGGGGTAAAAGTTTGATGGTACGACATGCTACCAAATAACACGCAGAGTCGAGGCCACGCAAGCTGGCCCCATGTGCCATTTTTTCGACAAAGATGTAGACCTACGGTAAAGTCGTTTCATAGATAGTGCTTTATTCGCCACCTGACATTAATCCCTGATTGCATTCTTTCGGGATATCGTGAAAAGCGAGTACCTGGTTGTGACTTTAAAGTATAAAATCTTTCAAAATCCGATTAAAGATGGACCCAGTAGGCAGCAGCCATTATCACCATAAAACTTTACCAAAATGATCCTAGGAGCTTACAGGCTTTTATTCGGAGTTTGAACACTTGATTTTGATTTTTATCAGCAAGACACGTCTTAACGACCAAGTTCTCTAAAAACGAGGCCATTTTTAGGGCAGTGTAATGGATCTCGCATTAGGGGCCAGCTGCACACAGAGTAACACCCTCCTACTCCCCGTGTGGAGAGTCACCCCCCCTGTGTAAAACACATTATTCTTTGGGGGGTATTCGTCTTTGGGGGGTGCAAACGCACACACAACCCGTTCAGCCTGTGGGACATGAGGGAAGGAGGTAAAGCTAGACAGGGATGAGGGCCCCCCTCTTCAATCTGAGTCCCTAGGAGGGCCGGCCCAGCACCTGCTAACTCAGGGCAGTGCTCATCAGAAAAGCATTTAGCACACTCGCTAACTCCAGGCCATAATTAGGGTGGGTAATTATTTACAGGCGGCGCTGGGCAGAGCTGGCCTAGCATAAACAAACAGGCGGCTCGGAGTCACACGACAAACATCGTTAGCTCTCCGCTCGTTTTCGCCCAAATGGCAAAAACACTAGCAGCATGTACTCTCGCTCCCTGAGAGAAGATAAAAAACTTCTGGTCTAAAAAAGCTGTCGATCGCTTCCCAAACACATTTTAGAGAAGCACAACTATTGTAACATCTGCAGTCATACGCACACACACACTCATGAATATGATAACGTGTGAAATGACAGATTTATTTGTGTGTGGCTCCAGGCTTTTATCTCTGGCACAGTTCATCAACTCCTCAGCACGAGGACTGCTAACCAACGTAGCGTCTGCACATGCTAATTACTGGACCATGGTTAGCTACAAACCGCACACATCTTTCCCAAACTATGATATCTATCATTTCCTTTCGGGTTCTTTTAGTACATTTATCTTTCGCATCATAAATATAGTGCCAAGTTGCACTTAAACGCTTATAGTGTTTTTATTTTGTTGTTGTTGCTGCTGCTGCTGTTGGCAGTCGCGTGTCAAGCTAACGTGTATAGCGTAAATGTTAAGGTAAATACCGTTTCTGACACAGTGTTAACTTGAAAAAGGTCAGGCTATCCCTAAGGGGAAATGAAATTCACTTTTATGATTTTGTTAGCTTTTCTATGTTTCCACTCTGCTAACATTTGCCTCCGTAGGTTCTGGCTAAATGATATTTTATTTATCTAAAAATAACCTGTTTTCTTCCCCTGACAGAAAATATCACTGTGTGCAGAGCGAATACAAACAGTGCGCGTTGTGCTAACACTGAAGCAGAGCTTCCGACGACGCGCTAGTCGTTGTCAGAAATGACTGGCATGTCAGGCCATGATTAATCTGAACAATCTTCTGTATGGATGTTTCAGTTCTTAGTGGAGAATGGGAGGCTAATTCAAACAGAATGTGTAACGCTGTTTACTAAGCAGTGTCTCTTGTGTGTATTTAATTGCGCCAGCAGCGAAAAAGATGGAGAAAGTGAAGGCAGGAGAAAGAATGGAAGAGCTCCAGATGGCTCTGAAGCTCTGCTGAGAACTCGGTGGATTTTTTTTTTTTTTACCCTGAAGTTTTAATTAGCCTCGAGAACATTTAAGGGGAAAGTCCTCTTTAAACTTTCAGCGTTAAAGAAGGGTAGACGGTATTTACTTTTGGTAAACGTTAAAACCTGCAGTACTTAAGCTAGAGGAACGCACACTGTACAACAAAATAAATTGAATAAATATAAATTTCCATGAAGAAATAAAAGGCATTTAATATTGGAAACGTTTAGCTAGGAAAGAGGTGCTGTCATTAAAAGAAATAAAATACAATTTGACCTGAATTTATCATTGTTGCTTGATTTTTATAAATCTGGTGGAATTTGTGAATAATGTTCAGGATATAGAATAAAACAGCGACATTGTGGTTTTAATGACATTTATGTCCCATTTGCTCACCCATTCAGCCTTAATAACCTCCGAGTAACCATAAGTTTAATAGCCTTCCGCACTATTCACCGATAACCCCTTTGGCAAAACTAGACAAAATATCCCAAAAACCATATGGCATTCGGTAAAATAAATAAATAAATAAACAACAGTCTTTGAGAGCGTGTTTAACGTGACACCCTGCCATATTACACTCATCAGCACATTTGAGAAAATCTTAAATGTGTATGTATGTGAGTCCGGATTTGCATTCCTCATTCCCGTAAGTACATATGTAGGAAAGGTCTATTAGTTTCACTGTAGTTACTGAATTATTCATAGTAGTTAATATGCTGTAAGATGAATAACTGAATAATAAACTGGGAGTTTTAAGTTAATAGTGGAACAAATATAAACAATTTATAATACTGAGAGAGGGAGGAAAAAAAAAATAACAAATTGGATCCAGATCATTTCTTTCCTGCCTCATTTTTTCACAAAATAGACTACTACATAATTGCAAGTCTGGTAGAAATGCAGCAATACAGAAAAACAACTCAATGAGCAATTTATTAAGCGAGTTATACCCCTATAAAGTGATGTGTTGAACCCCAGCACAAAGACCACGAGGCATCACATCTTTGTACTTTTTCCACGTCGATCCTTTTCATCGGCGTCCACGCACACGCGCACATGCTCAGGCCATCACATGCTAATTGAAACAAGTTTATTTTGTCCTCTACAAAGCGTTTAAGGCCCTTGTCTCAAATGCCGTGGCTGTGGCTTTGTTCTCTTCTCAAACACAATTAGAAGATAATATATAAATATATACATACTGCAAATGACATGCATATAACAGCTTCATTTGAAGCCTGCGCAGGTCATTAGTAACCCAACAGGGCGCTGCAGAGCCGCCGGTCCCTCTCTGCCTGCCCGACCAGTGGAGATTTATTTGATATTAACTCCCTAATGGCTTAACTCCTTTTCTGGTAAAATATGCACCAAAGTCCGTGGCTAACACTGCCATTCAGCTGAATGCTTATTTATTCACTAAACGAGGATCTAATGTTCAATGTTCCTTGGACACCAAGGTAGTGCCGGGGGAGGTCGGATTTCCCCCTACAGCTATATACATCATTTATTTTACACATAGCCTCGGTATCGCACACCGGGCAGCAAGGGCAACGAAAACGACTTTTATGAAAATCCGAGGCAGTGAGTCGGCGAGCGCATTAGGAGTTTTGGCGCAGGGTGAGCTGTGAGCCGGAGCCATCCGAGAGGCCATTGAGGAGATAGTCTCGGCGGCTCCGACTCTTGACGCCTCATAGCCAGGGAGAGACAGTTTCGTAACACAGGGGGGTTGAAGATTTTGAACTCTTAGCCCAAGTGCTATGCTATTATTTTTTTCTGTTGTTTTCATCAGCATGTGCTTGACATTCTTGCGGAAAGAAAACTTGGAAAAACCACTGGTGAGCATTAAAGCAAACATAACCTATTAATCATGCATTCTGAACCTTCATTTATCTACTGTTGGGTGAAGCTGGTAGCAGTGAAGACATTAAGATACGGGTAGAATTCGATGATGTATAAATCTGTGTCATCTCTGTAAGACACCACTTGGCAAACAGAGATTTGCCATTTCTTCTGCCCTTAAACTGTTTGGTTACAAAGCTTGGCACCACATTCAGGACTGAACATTTATTATTTTTGTATTTTTTTAGAGAGAATATATGCAGAAGCCACAAAACATGTCATCTTGATAGCACTGCTCCAAAAGGAAAACCACCGCTCAGTACCTTTATTTTTGGCAGTGACAATATTTTCGACATACACAACTGCATAATTTAAGCTTAAAAGAGAAACAACAAATAAATATATTATAAATCAATATATGCTTCTATATCTGAATTTATTGTTCTTTTGTCTTACAGTTCACAATTTTTTTCCATTTACCCCCCAAATGTTGATAACTCGAAAGAGTTTTTGATGTCAGTGATGCTTTTAAGTCCGAGCTATCAACCTAATTTTCCTAACTAATAACATAAGAAATATTCTTCTTCAAAAATCAGTACGCCTAAACCAGATCTAACTTTGTAAGTCATATGGGGAAAGGACACAGCATGAATTATACTGTTGTACTTACTGATACAATACAATACATTCGGCGATTTTTAGAACCTTCAATCCTTTAGTTTCGTTCAAGCTGTGACCATTGATAGCTGACACATCTGCAACCAGATGTGGTCTTCAGTTGTTGTAGCCCATTCGCCTCTGAGTTTTACATGTAGTGTGTTTTGAGATGCTTTTCCGCTCGCCATGGTTGTAAAGAGTCAATCTAAGACAGAAAAAGTCACTGAGATCACATGGGTGACGCCTTATGTCCAGTTAGATAACTGCATGAAGGAACAGGTGTACGTGTGTTCCTAATAAAATGTCCAGTAAGTCTAATTACATGGGACAGATATGTCGCTCAATTCCGGCTTGTCGCGATAGGTCTGATTATAACACACAGACCCTAAATGTTCATGCTGCACTTGCCGGACATGTTCGGAGGCACTCAGCAGGGCCTCCATAGGGATAATATGATGATGTTAGGGATGGAGTAAGTGAAAAGACAGAGATGCGGTATGTAAGATGTAAGTGTAGAGAACGAGTTGTAGTAGATAAGGGCTACTGGTGCCCCTTAGGGGCGATTGGGGGGGTGGTAATGGGGAGAGACAGACTGGAACTCAGCCAACTGCACGATTCACTAAGCTCTCACCAGGGGAGGGAAAAGAAGAGAAAGGCCGTGTGTGTATGTGTGTGTGTGTAAATGTGTGTGAGGGAGAGAGAAAGAAAGTATGTGTATGTGTGTGTGTGTCTCAGTGGGCATGTGTTTATATCATTCAGAGGACCAAATGTTACTGTAAGGTTAGGAACACATGACATTTTTTTTTTACCTTGTGGGGACATTTGGCAGTTCCCCATGAGGAAAACTGCTTAGACCCCCCCAAAACTGATTTTATATATAAACAAAAAAAACTTCAAAAGGTTAAGGTTAGTGTTAAATAGCACTAATTATCTATATTAATAATAATGTCAAAGGACAGTCCTCATAAAGGTAGTGAGACAGGGTATGTGTGTAAATTCCAAGCAGTGTTTGTGTAGCGTTTCTATATTTAATAATATTCTTATTAAAGAATTATATTCTCCGAAAAATATACAAATGCTTTTTTCGATATAAATATGATTTTTTTGTGTTTTTCCATTCACCTGCTTCGAATATCTGTACTGTATGTATATGTCAACAGTCTCCTTTTCTTTCTGAGTGTGTGTAGTTCTGTGTGTGGTTGTGTGAGAGTGGTTCAGTGCTGACAGGTAGAGATGAATGAATGTGTTTGTCTGCTTTAAACACATAGACCAGGGGGCACACAAGGGATGGACTCGGCTGTGAAAAACCTACAGCTGTCCACTAACATCATATTCCCTGCTGCAGGAACCGAATTTATCACAAGAACTCAAAGAATGAAGATTTTATAGCTACTTGTGCGTTTCTCAAAATAGGGATCATATGGAAGCTTGTTTTTGCCGTCGCAATTGTGTGAGTGATATTAACCTGCAATTGTGAGGAAAAAAAACTGTAAAAACTGTAAAAGTAAAAAAAATCTGCATAAAAGTTTTTATCACGTTTTAGTTTCAAATTTACAAGTTAACATCATTTAAATGTGACATATACTGTATCTCAAAAAATGCTAATGATTTTCATGCAACTTTGCATTTATAAGCTTACAGCTTAGAGTTAATATCACTAAACTGTAAGTTTTTTTTATGTTGTTAAAAATTGTATTTCACACAACTTACTTTTTTTCCCCAGAATTGTGAGTTAATGTCGTTTAACTGTGACGTTTTAGCCTTATCTACACAACTTTGAATTCTCTTTAAAAGTGTGACTTTTAAATTTTGTAAAGCTATTTTCATATAGCTTGGACTTTTTCCTCAGAATTTCAAATGAATCCAACTTAAATTTTTACCTTGTTATTGCAAATTATCTTTTTACACAACTTTGATTTTTTAAAACGAAGACTGAATTTTATTATCTTGTAAGAAATGGGAATTTTGCACAAATTTTTCAAAATTGAGTTAATATCACTAAATTGTAAGTTTTTTATCTTGTTAAATATTTCAGTTTCTTACAATTTCACAGAAATGTACTTTTCTTTAGGTTTTTTAACACAACAATTTTTATCTCACAATTCAACAGTAAATATGACTTAAGTGTGACTTTTATAAATTCAAGCTATTTTCACGCAGCTTGGACTTTTTTCCTCAGAGCAAGTTAATGTAACTAACACGTTTTTTTTTTTTACATTGTAATTGCAAATTATTTCCACAACTTTTTATTCTTACGATTGTGATTTTTTTTTTTTGGTAAAAAAATGGGAATTTAACACAATTTTTTTTTTCAAATTTGAGAGTAAATGTCATTCAGTAGTGATATAACCTGAAATAATAATTTTTTCTCCAGTGGGAGCGGAATAGCTGAACATAGCATGCATGCGGTGTTGATGTGGCTCAGTTAGGAGAAGAGTATCGATCAACAAGCTGAAGCACAAAAGTCAAACTAACTTACAACTGCGAGACAGAAAGCAGAAGATCAAATGCAGATGTATCTAGCAATTGTGAGAAGATCTCTCAGCTCAAGTGGCACAGATCTGTATCATATTTATTTTCTTAGTTTATAATCCATAATCTATAGGAATCTATAGGCAATAATGTAGCCTAAGTGATCTGTGTGAAAATTTTGATGATGCTAAAATTCATTTATCTTCAATATGGGCTTTCAAAATGGAATGCATGGAAGATTCATGGCCTTTTGACACGTTAAGCCATGTCCTTATGGAGGGGTAAAGTGTGTTAATTGTGTCACCGTGTTAATCGGTATCGATAAATCATAAAGTCGCTTTGAACTCAGTTTCCCATCAGGACCACTCTAATTGATTTAAATGCCTCGTGATCGCTTACCGAGGGGTCTGAGCCATTATTATTGTCTCTCTGATTGCGGGTTTCTTCACGTCCTATTCCAAAAAATGAGAGCTGCAGTCTCTTGCCCAGAGCTGCAAAAATAATTATTAGCATCTTTGGAACAAACAGACGAACACCCCCCTCACACACACACATGCACACACACACACACACACACACGCCCGCGCGCACGCACTTCGCCTTGCGGCCCCTGAACAGACCCCCCTCCTCGCGCGCTCATCTCCCACTTTCCTTTTTTGCCACGTTCAGCCCTTTAATTTATGCAAAATTAATTGATATATCTTTTATAATTGATGTGCTGTAAAATTAACGAGTAATTTATGTAATTAGTCCATTAAGGATAATTCCAAGCATATGCTCGATATGCCCAGAAGGTGCGCTTTACAAGTAGTTATTTGTCCAGGAGTTGAATGGGGGAAAAAAACCTCGTCTAATTAATTTCTTTATGCGTATCAGCAGCGTGGCGTCTACTTAACACGGCGCTTTGTGGGGAAGAATGTTTAATATTGATCTAAAAAAAAAAAAAAAAAACCACGACAACAACAACATCACAGAGGCACGCGCCCGCATCATCCTCGCCGGGCCTCACCGTGACACGCGTGGCAGCGACGTGCCGCCTCAAAAGCATGTTGTACACGCTCCTCGCCTGTCAAGGGACAACGCTACCGAGGTAGCATGATGGCTGTTTTTGTTTAATTTTTAAGTAATTAATGCATTTAGATCATAAGGTTTCTTGCGGCAACAAAAAAAAAGATCACGTTCAGTGAGAAATAATTACTTCGAGCCCTCGGTATTAAGTGTGACACTCCCACAACATATTAAAGGAGTTGTTTAGGGAAACATCACTTTCACACGAATTCCCCACTCACCTCTACGCCATATGTCTGGTCTCTGAGTTCTGCTGCTTGGTTTTGCACTGGTAGCCAACAATTAATGGAAACCCAGTTAGACTACAGGTTAGAATCAGGAAAACTACACTTAACCCCATATGTTTGGTAACTTAGACTAGCAAATTTTTATTTAAATACCATTTCTTTGTATTAAATTAACCGATTTTGGCTTCAAAATGGCCTTCACTATACATGACTCACTATGCATATATACTTTTTAAATACAAAGAAATTGTAAAGTGCAAGGTCTGAAATATACCTTACATATTAATTGTCACAGCCCCAGACTTACCAGGTTAATCCTAAGATCAATTTTAACCTGGTTTCCACTTTTCATGATTTACATTTACAGCATTTGGCAGATGACCTTATCTAGAGCGACTTAGATTTTATCGCTTTATACAACTGAACAGTTGAGGATTAAAGTGCCCCTATTATGCTTTTTCAAATATGATCTTTCATGCAGTGTGTCATGTAGCTGTATGTGAACAGAAACTATCAGCAAAGTTGTGACGCCGATAGTGCACGATAAATAAAGTTTTTGTCTATTAAAAAAAAAGAGTCGGCTCACATTCGCCTAAACGAGTCGTTAGCCATCTGACCAATCACAGCAGTGAGGGCTCACGGAAAAGAGGGGTTTAGACAGACTGAATCTTCGAACTGCTTCACACGAGTCGTTTACGAATCATTTAGAAATGGGGTAAAATT
>JAOVVB010000036.1:4640611-4651191 GCA_028570985.1 Heterobranchus longifilis
TGTAACTGATTACTTTTTGAAGACAGTAATTTTGTAATGTAATTAGTTACTTTAAAAAGTAACGTCCCCCAACACTGATGGTGACTTGGTGGTGTTGGGGTTTGAACCTTCTGATTATTAGTCCAATGCCTTAACCAATGAGCTATCCCAGCCACCACTGAGCTACGATTTTTGCTATGGATCACTGATTTGAAATCAGAGCCTGCTGTGTCTCTAGCAGACTCTTCCCTCTTAGCCTCAGTGTAACAACAAAGCGCTTAAGGCTTAAGGCTTAAGTGCTACATAAAGTAACAAAATAGCCATTGATATGATACAGTATGGGCTCAAACAAAATTGATCTATAGTGCACTGTATAAGTCTGTGGATCCCCACAGAGGAACCTATGATAAGTGACGAAGTGGGACGGATGATGTTTTACATATTATTCTCACTGTTAACTATTTACTTCTGGATGTTAATTGCAGATGGTGCTTAAATTTACATGCATGACTTCTCACAGATTTTAATAAAAATGACAGAGAATAATATTAAAGTTAACTTACCAGTAATACCATCTTAGAGACACAGCTCTATTCTAACCATGAATTCAAAAGTTATGAATGATATTATGGGTAGTTTTATGGAAACATACAGTGGACCTTCAGGCGATCTAAAAATGCATGTTGACGATGTTACAAAACATGTGGCCCATGCTGGCAAGCAACACACCCAGGTAAGCCACGATTTTACTGTCCAACTACCCCCTGGCTTTTCACGAGTATGGCAAAAAGAATAAATCGGTTTTGATTGTCAATCTCCAGTTTCTTTCCATCTCTCAAAGCATGCCAGTAGGTACACTAGCTACTCTAGATTTCTCCTAGTTATGAACGAGTGTGTGTAAAAATGTGTTTGTGGTGCCGTGATAGACTGGTATTCCAATCTAAAAGGTATTTCCCACCTTATGTCCACAATCTGTTCCGGCTCCACCACAGCAATGACCAGAATAAAGTGATTAATAAATAAGTAAGTGAATAACTGATTGATTTTTTTCCAGCTAACCCAACACAAATCCACTATGATTTCAGTATCAGATTTACATTATGCTAACTGGTGGTCATGTTTCTACCACTTGTAGTTAGCATTGTAGTCTTGTAGCTCCAAATACAGAAAGTAAAGCATGTCTTGGGAAAAAAAAAGCAACCGGTATGTCTTGGAAACTTTGCAAAGGATTACTCACATTGCAAATATGTTGCCATGACTTATTCATAGCTATTGTTATATCATATTACTGATACTAAATAACTGTGTACAGTACTGTGCAAAAGTCTTCATATTAAAGCAAATTAAATGGTGTAGAATAAATTTAAAAAAAGTGTTTTTCATGACACGCTGCAAAGTGCCTAAATATACAATTTAAACATCGGTTGTTTATGTAACGACCTCAGCAGCAACCTTATTTCCCCTCTCATCTGTTCCAACCGCTCAGCATTCAGCATCACCAGTAGCTAACCAACAACCTGATCATCTGTCATCATCTGCACATCTGCATTTTTCTCACTGGTTCATGCCTTAAGTTAGATGTTTTTTTTATGCTTGAAAGATTTATAGGTCACTGTGTGGCTTAACAAACAAACAAAAAAACATTCCTCTGTAACTGGTCAAGTACAGAGAGCCAAAATGCCTGGAGAACTATTCCTTAAGATTACGTTAAAAATACTACAAAGTCTGTCTCTTTGGAAGCAAAATATGAAGAAATGATGGTTGGCTCAAGGCTTTTGAACAGTATTACTAAAATTCAGTACGTAAAATGTTTTTTGCATGGCCATAATGTTTACACAACATATGGGTGTTCCAAGTAATATTAGCATGAGGTTTCTGTTAGATATTAATGTAGTTAACTGGTAACTACACTGAGGAGTTTACTACATTTTTGGATAGATATTACATATGTAATGTACATAAACTAGCATGCAGATATTTTACATAATATTACAGCATTTATTCTTGAGAATAAAGTTAGCACAACAATCTGCTAGTAATATCTAGCTATTTAAAGATGTGGACTACTTCAGACATCCCTAGAAGTTACATATAACACTTTGAAAAACAAGAGATTTGTTCAAATCAAAACTTTGTTCAAAACTTTCTAACTCTTTTACTATTAAAGGAAATTATTCAGATTTCATATTATGTAAACGTTTGCTTGGTATTTACTGTTATGTAAGGTTACCTAGCCTGTTAGCTGCTATATTCTTTATAATTGTGCATATTTTTTAAATCAAGCTCTATGCCAGCATTAACAGTATGCATGCCAGTTTTGTCCATTATCAACATAATCAAAAACAAGGCTTTATTTTCAGGTTTGTGGTGAATGATGGTGCAAGTTAACACCCATCTGTATTACATGTGTTCACAATTATTAGCTATGTATTTTGAAAAAGCATTTACTGTGTAAAACGGTTTTTACTTTTTTTTTTTATTAATTCACTTGTGAAACCCTGAAAACCTGAATCCATGATTTCAGATGTCGCTTTATTTGTTGGATTAAGAATTACTCCAAAATTTGAAAGCTAGCATCTGTCTGCTGTCTGCAAAATCAGGATCAACCAGGAAAAGTAAATAAAGAATGATATATTGATGGACTTTTAGAAACAATGGTATTACTGTTCACCAGTATCTTTCTTTTGGGATATCTTTTGCACTTTTTATATGCATTGTTCTTTAGTGGGAAAGAGGTACACAAAAGGACCAAGATTACATTATAGAGTAAGGCTGTACCATTCTATGTAAAAAAAAAAAACCTATTAGAGGCATGAAAGGTACAGTATAAGACCATAGTGCTTGATGGTACTATTGCAGAGGCAAGGGACTGTATGGTTCAGTACCATTTTTTTCTGTAGGTGTACATAATATGAACTTTCACATTTTTCTAGATGTGCCTTCATGAAATAGAGTAAGAACTGTATGAAGGTGCAAAAATGCATCTGTCTGTTTTGGATATGGGAGCCATCTTTGTTGCATGTATTTTCAATGTCACTGGAATAGTCTTGTGTTTCTTTAATATGTATCTTTCTTCTAAAAATATGGATATAGTGAACCATTATTAGGGGAAAAACAAGAAAAAAAAATACATGTTAAAGGTACTAAAGACATCCACCTGATGGTATTGTATACACGGATATGCAAGAAGTAAGTACAGTAAGCACCCATAGTTTTATGATAAAATGCATACAACAAAACATGTCATCTTTATTATGACTGCTATTTGCTTTCTCTATTTCAGATTGAAATACACCCAACTTTAAGCATGCTTCAAAGTGTAAATTACAAAGAAATTTCAGATTTTAAAAGATTCCAGATTGCCAAGTTGCCATTGCTGAGCCCTTGAGCAAGGCCCTAAACCCCCAATATTCCAATATTCTCTCAATATTGCAAGCTCAGGTGTATTATGAGATAAAAACGAAAGTCGATCTGGACAAGGGCACCTGATAAATGCCAAAAATGAAGGTGGCCTGTCACAGCCATGAATAGCTCTTAATCGGGAAATTTGAAGAAAAGGTAAAAAGTCAGTGGAGTCACCTGGTTAAGCTGGTCACCTGGTTAAAGAAGATCTTTGTGCTCTCTGAAGATCTGTTCAGAACGACTCTCTGAATGCGTTGTTTGTGTAGCGGAGTTTTTGCTCTTAGTCAGCACAGTAATAATAATAATGGATTTATATCCAGACATTACTTGCTCAAAAATGTAGCAGATTTTACTGCATACATTTTTATCATAAATCTATGGGAGTCTGTTTACTCCTTGCATGTTTGCATAAGCCTGATGATACTATTGCAGCGACAAGGAATGAGCACAAGGAAAGAGTTTTGTACCCTTTTCTTTCAAGAGTGTAATTTCAACAAACAAGCAGTCCTAAATGTTTCTAGATCTACCATATTATTATTATTATTATTATTATTATTATTATTATTATTATTATTATTATTAATCTTTTAAATCCATCATTTCATAATTTAGAGTATATAGTGAACATTTAAATTTATATAATAATTAAAAAAAAGATCATAAAATATATAATTAAAACCACATACCTGTACCATAATTACCTTAAAGCTTTAAAGGTATCCATTGTTTTCTGAAAGTGCATTCAGTCTTCTTTTCAAGAACTTGGAAAAGGTTGACCTAACAAGGTTTTGGAATGAGAAATGCACTAGGATGCAAAATATTAGTGATAAGATTTGCAAGTAAATAAAACTATTAATGCAATAAAACATGTTGATTAAGGCAAAGTAATTAAACATGCATCATGTTTTGAGGAACAATATGTGATATTTTAGATGTGCATCTCCTAATAATAATAATATTAATAATAAAAACATCAAAACTTAGTAATCGACACAAACCTCAGGGTTATATGGATAGGTGCCAAAAGTGTTTAGTTTTTGTTATTCATATATGAGGAATATGTTAACAATAGGCGTTGATGTGTCAGGACACTTGTTCACAGATGACCCTTTAAGCTGCTGAAGGATTAAAACACTTTCAGGACCATAATGAGAGAGATCTGCTGGAATTAATTGACATCACTGTGAATATTCATCACATAATCTAATCGGTGCGCTTTTAATTATAGCCTCTCGTCGGACCTCTCTCTCTCTCAGGAAGGTAAATCACGGAAGGCCTAATTAATGTAATGTATTCCCTGACCCGCGGGGACGCGCCGCTCGTGTCCGAGGATCTCCGGCTCTTTTGTTAGGCTGTTTACAGGCGCCGGGGCTGTGAAGACTGATCTTATTAATAGACTCGGACAAATGGACAATATAGTAGACTAGAACAGAACTGATTGGTCTTTAGAATTAAATCATTCAGCTTTTTGCGTTAATGCGCATGAGGAGCCTGGACACGGATACTTACCAATATATGCAGTATTTAAAAAATAAAAACTTTTTTCTTTTGATTTGTTAAATATACAGGCTTTTTGAAAAATCATAAAAAGCTTGTATTTCCGAATATTTTGCCTCACCCTCTAAAATCAAGATCTTTCTGTTACACCAAATAGCAAAATAATGATTTTTCTAAATCTGTTAATTTTGCCAATTAGACGATTAGAATTAGAGGGTTAAGGATTTTTCTCAAATTATGCATCATGAGCAACTGAACCACTGGTACTACAAGAAAAAAGATTCATTTACTACTCCATTTAAGTTGGCCTCTGTATCCAGAGTTTAACGACTGACTGAGAAAGTTTATAGGCACCTCCATTATTTCCCTGACATAATTGAGGTTAAATGCTGGATTTATTCATTTTAACTGTTAATTTTATAGGACATATTATTTCAGTGATTGCTTTTAAATTAAATGTCACCGTTTTTTTTTTTTTAAAAATAAGGATTTTATTTGGCCAGTTTAGCAGTTGCTGTCAGACTTACTGGATTTTGTTGCTACAGAAAACACTTGATAAAGATCTATATAAGATTTTTTTTATTCTTTTTTATTTTTATTTTTTTTTAATTAAAACCCTAAATGAGACGGGAATAGAATTTGAAACTCATTCTTATTTTACTAGACAACCCACAAAATTAATACACAATTATGTTCATATTTATAAAAAAAAATCCAAGTTATTATTATTATTATTATTATACTCCAGGAATCTTATGCTATGTATATATTTCAAGCAATATTATTATATGTTTTGTGTGTGTGTGTGTGTGTGTGTGTGTGTTTTTAATGTTTAGTTATATTGTTCACGCCATGATTTAACCTGAGGCGCATTAACATGATTAGAGTCGTGATTTGCCGGCGCGCGTAATAATAACGCCCTCCGATTGGCACAGATGAAGTTGCCTATAAGTGCATATAAATTTGGTTCCTCCCTCTGTTTCCCCCCCTTGACTCTCAGGGGGTCGGAACCTCCAATATTCTTACGAAAAGGGTCGTGGAGCGACGAGCGCATAAAAGTCGGGCTGTGGTGATGCTGCGGCTCGGCGTCAGTGCAGCTTCGGGCGCTTGGCACGCGTAGAGAGAGAGAGAGAGAGAGAGCGCGCGAGGACGCACGAGCCCATGGCGCACAAGGTAACTTTCAAAAGTCTTTCAAATAGCGACCGTGTGCGTCATCTTTTTCTTCACGCGCCTTATGAATTAATCTGATCGTTATTTTATTTTATTCATTTTATTTATTTCCACGTTTTTTGTTGGAGGGAAAAAAAATGACAGAAATAGATTTACGTTTAGCAATAAACAGGCCAGACATACTGTAGATGCACTGGACCTAATGATGGATGTCTTTTTTTTCCAACGGGAAGACTTCTCAAAATAACTAAACCCACTGACATCGCTAATAGCTCAGATATTCTACAAAAAGAAACCCAAGATCACTCAAAGCCATGCCTCGGCCAGGCAAGAACTCCTACAGCGACCAGAAACCTCCTTACTCGTACATCTCTCTGACTGCCATGGCCATCCAGAACTCCTCAGAGAAGATGCTCCCTCTAAGCGACATCTACAAATTCATCATGGACCGCTTCCCGTACTACCGTGAGAACACACAGCGCTGGCAGAACTCGCTCCGCCACAACCTCTCCTTCAACGACTGCTTCATCAAGATCCCACGGCGCCCCGACCAGCCTGGCAAGGGCAGTTTTTGGGCGCTGCACCCGGACTGCGGCGACATGTTCGAGAACGGCAGCTTCCTGCGTCGCCGCAAGCGCTTCAAGGTGCTTCGTATGGAGCACAGCGCCTGCAAGAGTGCTCCCATCCTTCACCCGTACCACCCTCACGCCCAGCATCATCACCCACATCATGCGCACCAGCATGCCAACAAACTCAGTATGGGGCATCCAGACTACCTGGGCACCGTTGGGCGCCTGTCCCACTTCCAGAGCTACGCTTTGGGGGGTGGGCAAAGCGGAGGCTTCAAACACCCATTTGCAATCGAGAGCCTGATCGGACGAGACTACAAGGGGGTGATGGCGGGTGGGCTGCCCATCGCCTCTGTCATGCATCACCTGGGCTACTCGGTACCCAGTGTGGTCAACTCTGTGTGGCCACACGTAGGTGTGCTCTCTGAATCAACCCCTGTCTCATCTGAGTATCCACCATTTGGGGTGGCAGTCAAGGGGTTGTACCACCACACAGGAAGCCCTAACATGCCTGCTGTGCCTGTTCCCATTAAGCCCACGCCGACACTAGGTGCTGTGCCATCTCTGAGTGGCCTGGCACCAGGGTCAGCTCAGCTCTGCACCCGGATGGACAGAGAAGCAACAGATCTGATGGAGGACAAAACCGGAGCGCTTCATCCCTCTCTGCTGCAGTCCTGAAATTAAAGCGGTACAGTAAGAGTGTCGTGATGTGAGGGTATGTACTGCTGCATGCTTTGGACACTATTCCATACCAAGTAACCACAAGAGACTGATACAGATCTTATGTCATGGAGTGTGACATTTTGTTTCCTTTTATTGTGAACTTAGATGCTTCCTAGGTGCTGATAACCTTGTATAGCATTGTATTCTCTCTCTCTCTTTTTCTCTCTCTCTCTTCTGTATAAAATACATACTGTTTAATTTGCATATTGCACTTCCCTTGCAAAACTTAGGTAGGCTGTTTGCAGGTAGTCTCTATACGTGTTGTAACAATCATCGTGAAACACGACAAAACTTTGTCTGTGTTTATTGAGAATTTTTTTGTATTATTTATAAATTCAAGGAGCCTGATTTAGGCTTTGTCTCTGCTTTTCTTTCGACTCTCTTTTGACTGTATAAAACGACTTTTGTACTCTGTAAATCTGTGCTACTGAATTGTATAAAGTCAAATCAATTTAACGCATATTGAATAATATTTGTACACATTATAGCATGCCTGGCATGCATGATTGCCTTTGTAAAGATGCTCTTCTGGAATGCACTGTGTTGGGAAGAAACGCTGTCATTAAATGAACCCAAAGTCATAATGTGAAATTGCTGTTAAAAAATAGAAGAAGAAGAATGAAAGATGTTGAAATGTTTTATGTACAGACATGTAAGTGTTCAGTGATGTGCATAAAAACATGTAAGGACTACTTTAATGAGGTCCTTGCTTGTGTTAAATATGGGTTTCGTCTTTCGAACAGCCTTAATTCCACAGCTAAATTGAATTGCCTAATATACAGTATGGGGAATGGTATATTTGTAGTATATTTAATGATTTATTGTGGTAAAACTGGAATAGATAAGGAACTCAAATGAGATGTTTTGGGGATATCAGTATTCCCCTAAAATATTTATAATGACACCTTTTTTTTCTAAAATAAATCTAATTTGATTTAATGTCGACTCCTTTCCTTTATTTATTTTTTGTCGTGTACCCCATAGTCTGGGTACGATTCGTTCTAATGTCTGTGTCCTAAAAAATTAAAAAGTACAGAACTCAAAGCAGAATGTATGCAGATGTGAGAATATCTGCATGTGCCTTTTTAATCATGGTTAATGACACTGATTTGTGTGGGAAATATTTATTTATTTTTAAATGAATCTAATTAGTTTTTATATACTGTAATGGGAATATAATGATTTCAGGGCTGTTTTTTTTTTTTTTGGAATCTGTTAGCATATCAGTTCTTTATGTGAATTTTAATATTTAATTCAGATTAAACTATAAACATAAATCATTAATAATAACAATTATTCAATTGCTGCTCTATGAATAGCCTTCAGACGACCTCGGCTTAAGATCAGCAAAAACCTGTTGCTTCTAATCTCAGTCTAATTCTAATCTTTATTTCTTAATAGAAGAAAAAATTTTTAATTATCCATCATGTTGTACCAATTCCCTGCTAAATATTATCTCATTTTGTTCGCCAGTAGTTACATGATAGAATCATTCCAATATATATGAGCATGCTGCATTTCTCCAAAGCAAGGTGAGGCAGAATCCTAGTCAAGCGCAGAGACGGTAAAGAAGCTGACAGAAACAGGAATGCGGCAAGACTTCACATTTTCACGACTGGACCAAAAACAAGTGCAGAAACTTGTGCAAAAAGAACAGAGGAGGGAAAAAAGCCACTATTTTAAAGGTTGAAGCAAATACATGGTTTGGTGTGAGTGCTATTAATCAGCACTAGTGCTACAAACACTACATTGTGGCTTCTTAAATGGATTTGTCATTTTAAGTTTAACCTTCTGCTCTCCCTACAGATGCTACAGAAGACTCAGAATAATGCTAGATAGCACAAAATAGTATGTATGCTAATAAAAACACATCAGCTGATAACAGAAAAATAGATTACTATGAATTTTTTTTTTTTGAGCTTACACCTATCAAACAGCAAAGCTAACAGTACAGTATTTGTTTAACCTATTTTGTATTTGCTGTTTGAGTTAGCTATGAGACTAGCATGTTTTTCCTACGGAGCACAAGCCCAGCTACGTATTTAGCTGTTTTGGCTTCTGTTGGTTTTTACCAACAATGCTTAGCTAATTTCATCCAAATGTTTTAGCATTTATATTACTGTTTTAGGCAATAAAAGTGAGTTTATCATGGTGTTTTTTTTTTTTTTTTATGAACTACTGACTAGCACTCTGTAAACTAGCATATTTTTAGGCACTGTTTTTCACAATGCCTTTCAGATTACCTTAATTTTAAGTCTCATTCTTACACATTTGTAAATAATGACTGCAGGTTAACTTCTTCATAGAAAATTAAAAGAATGAAAATACCGCAATTAACCGATAAGTCACACGTTGTCTGCTTCAGGGATCTCATTTAATGTGCTTTTTCAAAACTGACAGTAAAAACTGACCAGCTGTGTGTGACTGTTAACAAAACTAGAGAAGTAGTGAAATGAAATGAATAAAAACAGTAAAAATGCTAACTCAGTTCTTAACCTTAACCGTTTTGTAATTCTTAACTTTTCATATGAATTAAGTCGTGGAGATTTTTATGAATTTCCAAGCAATATAGAAATGTGTTGCGAAGACGCTATTTAAGATAAAATACATGTGGAACGTGCTGTTCAGGCTTTCATATTATAAATATGTGCATCAATAAAATCTGGATAGGTTTACATGCAGAAATATCAGTATTTATCAAGCATGCTGCATTTAAGACGGGTGACCTTTCTTTAAAGATCACAAGACTACTGAGTGTGTGTGTGTGTGTGTGTGTGAGCGCATGCATATATTCACTGGTGAGTTGATGACTGCTGGTAAGGACTCAGGACCACAAGGTTGAGCACCTCCATGACTTCAAAAGCCGCTGTTTGATAAAGTCGTTTTGTCTCCTTGGTCTTGACATAATTTCAGCTTTGAAGTTCACAAGCTGGTCCTCTTCAGAGCACAAAAGCTGCCAGTCTGGAAGCCATTGAGAGTGTGACTGTTTAGCATGGCAAAGGCACACTTGTACACCTACACGCAAACCCTCACACACACACTCACACCGAGAGTGTACCGAACCTGCCCGCTGAACAAATAATTTAGATGCACAAGTGGCCGAGTGAGGTGAAAACTACACCCACAGTGTCCAGCTTAGTCAATATTGATGAGGATGAACCTGCTATCTATCTATCTATCTATCTATCTATCTATCTATCTATCTATCTATCTATCTATCTATCTATCTATCCATCTATC
>JAOVVB010000036.1:4651291-4663299 GCA_028570985.1 Heterobranchus longifilis
ATCTATCTATCTATCTATCTATCTATCTATCTATCTATCTATCCATCTATCCATCTATCCATCTATCTATCTATCTATCTATCTATGTGGGGCATTCAGGTCAATCCTGGACTTTTGATTGTGCAGAATAAAAGAATACAGATATGAGAGTAAAAACACCCTTTATTTCTTTATATAAACCCTTAATACACCAATGCCATCAATATTCCAAGATCTACAGTCAAGGTGTAGAAAGTTTTCTCAGTACTCTGAGCCGTGATCAGACTACCTGCGTCATGTCTGAAATGCTGGCCTTTCAGGAACTCCTTTAATGGCCCAAACATGTGAACATGTGGAAATGGCTTAAAGCGAGGTCTGGACTGTACAGGGGATGTGGCAATAACTCTGTGTAATGTACAAGTGGTGTTTGTAAATGATTGTGTGTCTGGTTCCCACAGACAGATGCAACACTTCTGCAAGTTGGAGACAAGTCATCCGTAAATTTTTTTAAGGATCTGGAGTTATTCTCGCTGAATGTTTACGTCGTTCGTGGACGTACGTTCTTCTTTAAAACGCTTGCACCGTTCTAATGTTTTACTGTGGCCTAAGAGTCTCATCACCGCACAGTGCTTGATGTCTTCTGTTAATGTCAATCGGTTTTATGTCTTCATTTTAAAAGTCCCGGTTTGACTTGAACGCCCCTCGTCTGTCTTGCTTTTACAGTAATACATTTGATACGATATATAATCACATTCATATCTAATTAAAAAACAATGTATGAAGCAGAACAAACTTTTTTTAAATTAAATATGTGGTCAAATTGCAAAATCCTTATGACTCGACAATGTGGATGATCAGCCCAAGAAACATTTCTTTTTTTCTTTTTTTTTTTCCACTTTTGCATATAAAAGCTTTTCAATATTAATTATCTGACAATGATGATAAATGGACATGAGGTCATGGTGAATCTGGTGCTCCGACGACTGTTGACAGCATGAATCGGATATGAGATATTATTTTTAATTACGCCGACTTCGACAGGGCGGAGGTGACACATTCTACGCGCTTGTCTTAATGATCAGAAAGACCCTTCGTTCATAATGAGCAGCTTAATTCATTAGGTTTCTCATCATCGGAAACAGCACAGAAACTTAGTACAGCATTATATTCCGTCAGCCAGGCAGTAAATTTGGTGCAGATTGGTAATATTGCAACAGATATTATCTTAATTGCTTAAAACACATAATTGCACTGATAGATTCACTGTTTAATTCGACTGCTTTCAGAAATTAGGCTTGCGCCGATGGTTAAAGCTGCACTTGGAGATCCGGACTCAGTGATGTAGCACAGCCTGGAACCATAACCCAATACTTAGCTCATTTTTACATTACAGTGCGCTAAATAGTATTAGCACACTTCAAAGAGAAAATGTATAATAACAACCAACTGCTACATCTCCTTATTATGGCAGTTAACACTTTGGTGTAACTCAAATGTTCTAATGAATATCTTTGAATTTAGTGTAGGATTAAATAAATAAACATTCTAGAGTATAAGGAGTATGGTTACTTATAATTCTAATTATTCAAAAAATGCTATATTTTTAGAGAAACTAGGTAAATGTCCATTATATTAGAATATTTTTTTCTCAGCAAGCATATGACCAGTTATTCAGCTAGATAGGTTTATTATACTTGTCCTACATACATGTATACCTAACATAACAAAATAATTTACAAAGAAACTTTTGAGCTAAGTGGCAGTGGGTGCTCAAAAAGTTAAGCCTGTGGGTGACTGGGTTACCGAACGGAAGGTTGGGGGTTTGAGCCCCAGCACTGCCAAGTTGCCACTGCTGAACCCTTGAACAAGACTCTTCTGCTCCAGGGGTGCACTGTACCCTGACTGACCCTGTGCTCTGACCCCAGCTTCCTAAGGGATATGCGAAAAAATCATTTCACTGTGCTGTAAGGTACATGTAACAAGTAACTGAATTGTTGTTGTTGTTATTATACCTTTTGAGTTCATCACTCCAATGTTTTATTAAGTAAAACTTTACTTTTGGAAAACCGTTACTTTGGAAATCATTGTTCCCGTATTATAGTGAGGTCAGCTTTATAATATTCAAATTCAAATTTTATTTGTCACCTACATAACCATACATAGTATGATATACAGTGAAATGCTTGCACTGTTTGTGACCTAAAAAAAGATTTATACACTAGGAGAGGAGAAAACCAACTCTGGGAGAATTTACAACTCTGAAACGATGTCAAAGTTTTGGTGTCCAAACCAGTATCTCTGAATATAGTTGACCCATTAAATTGTTGAAACGATTTTGGGGAACCCAAATATCTTAGAAACAGATAGGCCTGTAGTCGTCACTTAAAGATTGCCAGTGACTCGACTGTACAGACATCTAGAGGACATTGATAAAGCTGATAAAACAAAGAACAGTCTACATGCTTGTCTTCTTCAATTCCTGAGAGATGAGGAGACCAGTCAGGCAGTGCTGGAGGATCAGAGCACTGGCTTTGTATGGGAGCATCAGTGTTTTGAACCCAGTGGAGGAAGCAGAGAAGTGGGGTGGTGTGGGAGAACATACAGTCTTACAAAACACAAATTGTTAAAGCCTGACCCTTGTGTGTAAGGCTGATCATTTACCAATCTTGAACTGTCCAATTTTGGTGACTCCTTGCATAATGAATCCTCAGATTCTTGTTGTTGACTGACAGGAGAGGAACACAATGTGGCCTCCTTTAGTTGAAGCCTATCAACCTCTTTTTTTACTTAAACCACTTTGATCTTTCTTGTTTAATCTTGCTTGATATTGGTTTTGTCATTCTAGGACAATTCTAATGCCTATTACCTAGTGCTTTCCTTTCACATGTCCATCTCCTGCTTCCTGATCCATCAATCAACTATTTAGTCAATGGAAATTAGAAATAAAGACAGAATCAAACATTCTGTAGTTAATGTACACCAGAACTTCTTTATATCCTGTTTTACTGATTTTGCTTGCATACAATGCAATAAGCACATTATATACATAATGCAGATATAAAAGGCTAACTTTTAAAGAAGAGAGGCTATTTAGCACACTCTGGTTCATTTGTATTCTTCATATACTGTACCATATAGAAACCCTGCTCCGACTGTATGATGGTAGACTTACCTGCCTCTACCCGTTAATTTTAGGGTTTCATGCTTATCAGTCAATCAACACAATACATTTAACATAACACACCTAAAAAATGCTGAAGGTCTGTAGAAGAGCAGGAACATTTGGGTGAAGTGAGCAACCTTGTTCACCCGGAATATCATGGACAACTTGTTTTTAACCATAATTAATCAGAATATAAACACGATAATGTTGATCATTTCAAATGTTATCTTCCTGTTTTGTTTTCCTGTTCATTCTCAAACTTGAAGCGTGATATTATAGATCAGCCAGGATCCGGCGTGTGATTCATGCACAGCAGCCGTTCCCTCTACAGCCAGCAGCTGGTATATCTCAGCGAAGGCCCATGGTCCTCTCCTGTCATTGCTGGGCTTCAATCCTGGCCATGTGTCCCCTGCATGCCCACTTTAACATCGGCTGAGCCAGCACCAATAAAAACCTCATCCAGCTGAAGATGAAGAGAGGTCACCTGGACAATAGATGAGGTTACAATAATTCTTGCTCTCTGCACTTTTTGGCTAATGAAACAATCTTCATTCTGCACACCGAACGAGGTCTTCTACTTCACCAACTTCCACTTTAATGGCATTCAATATAGTCGATTATTAGAGATTAGGTTACTTCTTGTGATTGCTTTTTATGAGTTATTAAAGTGATACCTTTTTGGCAAGGCTCTCTTTAGTAGCTTCAGAGTCTCCTTTGAAGGTAAAACCTTGTCTTTTGGACAAGACTGTTACACTTTGCATTTCTTTATTGGGTGACTGTCCAAAGTGGCATTGGCAGAACTTTAAATATTAAGCACCAGCATCTGATCTGGATTTGTGACTAACAAAGAAATTAAGCCATCATTTATTGATATAAGTGTTTGCACACATTCGTGCTGTGCTCATCTTTCATGGACTCTGCTACTGCGTGTTCGAAGGTGCATACATGACTCATTTTGTGATAATTGCCTATTTGACAGCGGTTAACAGAAAGGTCCCTTGCAGCTTCCTCTGCACATTCATCTCTCCATTAGAGCAGCACTTGGGGTTTTATTGCACTAATTAAGACGGTCTTTATTCTTGCTCAGTGCTGCCCTCAACCAAACGTGTGCCACCTCCTGCAGCGGGTGTGCATAAGTGTTTGTGTGTATGTGTGTGTATGTGTGTGTATATATGTGGTGGGAGTAAGAAACACTGTTTATATCCTATATACATTAATTACAATAATCTTTGATTAAGCGATATAATTCCAGACTACTAATTTTTTAACCGTTAGTCTCAACGACTCAAAATGATGTCATTTAGTGCAATGAATACATGAAGCTCTTGTTTGCCCTCTTGTGTTAACTTCTCTGATGTTAATTTTCTCAAATTACAGGAATACAACATATTGTGTTAAAATTCGTATTATCTTAAAAAAAAACACAATTTTACGACATTTCTGAAATTTCTGCTGTAGCCTATTTAATGATCAACGAGCATATTTAATTTAATTATTTCTTCATTTATCTTTGTGTGATTTCTTTGTTGTTGCAATATTACTTATTAATGTACATCAGCAAAATACACATAAAAAAATGTACACAGATCTGTCATAATTATATATACATGAGTAGTTTAAAATGCGTAGTCTCCCCCAAAACACAATGATAACTTTTCTAAACATCTATGAATAAATCCATAAATGTTCTAACTTTGGCTATTTGTCTGTATATCACTTCACCATATATGCATACGTTCTCATATTAATGCTTTGCACTTAAATACAAATTCAAACATCATGGCACATAAGACATTAGCTAGAGTACTGTGCAAAAGTTTTAGGCTCTGTATTGTCTTTAGTATTATTATCTTTATGATAATAATGTCTGATGTCTGCATTATTATGTTTAAAAATTTACAATATTTCCAAACATAACGTAATATAATAAATTAACAAAATATAATAAATAAATAACATCACTAAAGAATATTTGCTTGCCTGTAAAGGAAGCAACATATTACATGACAGATTGGTTTTCATATGGAAAAAAAATAAAATAACATTTTGCACAGTACTGTAAGTAATACAGCTGTTAGGTTTTTCTAAGGGAGCTGCTGGACAATATAAACTTTGTTGGTAACTTTGTCACAGTTTATTTGCATGCAAAACCCAGGACATTCTATCTAAAAACTGGTCTGTCATGTAATATGTCGCTTTCTTTACAGGTATACAAATATTCCCCTGTAATGTTATTTATTTCTTATTTTTAAAGTTATGTTTGGGAAATTCACAGCATTGGAAGACACTCTTATCCAGAGTGACTTACATTTTTATCTCATTATACTGTACATCTGAGCAGTAGGGGGTTAAGGGCCTTTCTCAGGGGTCCAACAGTGGCAACTTGGGGTTTAAATCTGGGACCTTACGATCAGTAGTCCAATGCATTAACTGCTGAGCTACCCTTCAGGACTGTTGAATGGTTTTGTACATAATAAAGCAGACATGATATAGCAAACGTTGTACCAAAGTTAATATATCTCACAACACAATAACGCAACTTACTTGAATTCCCATATAATATGTCTATATACACATATACAAGAACAAAGTCAGAAAATTAATCAACTACACTAACTATAACTAAACTTTTTAAGTTCTATACGCTTTTTCAATTGTAAGTCTGTTTAACGTTGTCTAATGTGAGATGTATTGATGGGTTATAATATTAACAAATACTATACAGTGTATAAGTTATCCCCATCTTATGGAAAAGATAATACAAAATTAAATTCATGATTCAGTCATTTATTCGTCATTCATTCGCCATTCCTTATCTATACCTCTTATCCTGTGTAGGGTTGTAGGGGGCCTGGAGCATATCCTAGCAAACTTAGGGCACAAGGAGAGGTACACTGTGCCATCTGAACTCAGGGCAAGAGCACAAACATTGACACACTTCGAGCAATTTGGAAATGTCAAATGGTGAGATTTAAACCCCTAGTCCTGGAAGTGCAAGGTGACAGTCTTCTTCTTCTTCTTCTGATACTTTTGATTGTGAACCTTCATTCATTTATTCAGTTTAGTAAACACTTTTCCCTGGTCAGGATCACACTGTCCTAGAGGCTTGTCCAGGAACATTGGATACACCCTGGATTGCTGCACACACTTTCACACCTAGAGCCAGTTTACCAATCAGCATACCAGAATTTTTTGTGGAAGGGGAAACTGGAGAACCAAGAGGAAACCCAAACAACACATATAGGGCCATGCTAGATAGTAACCTGACCTCAGGATCGGTCTCAGGACCCCAGGATAGTGGAGCTGTGAGGCAGGATTATGAGCATTGTGAGCATTCTACTCTCAACAAAATCAAATCAAGCGCATAGTTTTTCATGGGTGAAACATCTATTTTAGTATTGCTTTTACAGTGCTAGTAGCTCAGCAAGTGGCTTGGTGATAACCCCAAGCACTGCGGCCCTCCCCAGACCAGAGTTCTTCTCCAGCACCTTCACCCTGACTGCAAAGTTATTCAACCACTGCTCCTCTCCTTCTGGTTTTGTGAAATAGAAATCCTCGTTGAACACAGGGTTGCGACAGTTCCTGATGACAGCACTGTGCTGCCGCTGCAGCTTGCCTGGACTGAGGCTCAAGGTAAGACCGCAATGCAGTGGCCGGAGGTCACCGGGTTCACGCAGGTCTTCTACAGAGATCACCCGAATTCGAATGGTGGACAGATCTCCATCCATGTTGGCATGAGAGGCCGAGAGACGAATACAACCCCTACGTGGGAGGAGGAGGACGTGCTCGCTATTCAGTCGTTCCTGACAATGTAGCATGTCCAGTTGGAACTGAAGAGGAGGGGCTAAGGTTGAAGAAGGAGGTCGGGTAACACGGCTATCTCTTGCAAATTTGGGTTTGTCATTTGTGTTTGTGAGGCTGAGTAAATCATCTTTATAAAGGGATTCTTTTGATGATGAGTGCGTCTTCGGAATGATTTCATGTTTGCTCCTGATCGGAGGTGGTGAGCTGTGAGGGGAGGAGTCAGCAGAAGAACAGGTGTCACTCTCAACGCTGCCCACTTTCAGCAGTGCTATGGAGGGCAGTTTTGGAACCGCCTTTTTGGTCATCCGGTCAAGTGTGTAGCTTGAAAGTGCAGAGTGAAACAACGACTCCTTGCGTCGAGTGTTTGGGCTCTCAAAAAATCCAAACTCGTAGTTTTTCAATGAAAATGGAATCGGTTTTATTGGTTCTCTCATGGCTACCCTGGTGCCCTTGGTTTTATCTGGCTCCATCATTGTTGGACTTGTGTCAGAGCTTGCTTGAGAGCTCTCACTGCAGCTGAGTCCAGTGTCACCGGGGCGGTGTAAAACAATGCTCTCCGCTGCAACTAGAGAGCGTCTGCTCAACCTGGGAGGCAGGAAGAAGTCAGGAATTTGGTCCGGTGTCAGGATATTGCTGTGAAGTTTGCTGAAGAGATTTGCTTTGGCTGAAATTGCTTCTGAGTTTTTACACACAAGCCGGCTTATTTCCAGTGGAAAGTTCTCAGCACTCTCTTGGACTTTTCGAAGGATCCACATTGTCTCAGCCTTAAAAAGTTAACAATTAAAGTATTAATTAATGGGGTTTTAGGGACTGATGAAACCTTTAGAATGAGAGACAAAAAAAGTGTTCAGTGTCATTCCACTTGGCCTGAATTCGTTCGTTAAACGTTTAGAATAATCTGGATGTCTCTAAGGCATATTACTTTTAATGACAGACTTTTCCAATACCGTATGCACATTCCAACATGTAGAAAATGTATATTCAAGTATAAAATTCAATATTACTCCATTGTTCAATTCATTATTTTTTAAAATTATTATTCAATGAATATACATAAAGTGTTAGTAAGTTTTTAATCTTTGGCTCTTACCTTGAAGGAACTTCAAAAGAACCAAGTGGAGATTCTTTTTGCTGGTACACACTGTAGGTTACTGTGGACGTATTTATATTCTGGGAACTCTGAACTCCCCTCACTGTTAGATCCATCACAGCCAATCACAGTCAAAAGTCAAAATCCTGCCTCCTCCGTCGACATTGCACCCTTTTTCTTTTTTTTTAAATATCCGTCCATTAGGAGCAGAACACAGATCAGTTGTCCCCTTACTATATGGCTAAAGTAGGTCATTATTGGCAGGATTAAACCTGATCTCAGGTCACGCAGACATCAGGGTGACATCAAACACAGTTTAACCGTCTGGCTCTTTGACTCTCTTTGTTAAAGGCCAGCAATGACCTCATTTATGACCTTCAAAGAGCTTATGGTTCTAGTAAAAGCACCACCTGTTGAGGGATTTTTTTTCCCCTGGGAGGAAGGTAGGAGGAATAAGGGATACAGGAAGGCAAACTCAGGTCACATCAAATGAGAAGGTTCTAGCACTTTTATTGTGTTGGTCAGTTGTAAAATGTATAAATTACATTTAATGAAATACACGTTTTGTTTGTTTAGATCACTGAAAAAAACCAAACCAACTGTAATAATGCAAACAGGAAATCAGAAGTGAGCAGACTTACTGTGGGTATGGTTTTAAAAATCAAAGCTTATAAAATCATATTATAGTGAAAAGAAGAAGGATAACACAATTTTAGTAAAATATTTGATCCTGCATTAATACATGTAATTTGTTGAGTTACTCATACTGTATTCCTGGGAAATGATGGTCATATCTCTGTTCACATTGCTCATAAGTTTAGAAAGCATGCCATTGGGCCTCCGAGTGGCAGTGGTAATGCTCGCCCTATCATCCAGAGATCGCAAGTTCGATTCCCGGATGATGCTGTAACCTCTTGCAGTTGGAGGTCTAGAGAGAGCTGATTGGCTGAGCTCTCTTAGAGGGAGGGATGAGAGGTACTTACAATCAGGGGCATCTGTGAGTCAAGACCGAAGTAAAAAAAGCTTGCTTCTAATAACCTCTTCACAAACACGTGAGTAGATGGGGTCCTTTCCTCTTGGAAAACAACTGTCAGCAACTGTAATTAAGAACAAGCAATTTCCCTCTGGGATTAATAAAGTTCTTTGAATCTTGATTCTTACACTCTTAATGGACAGAGGCCAGGACAAACTTCCTCAGCCGGGAGAAAGATACAATACCTTAGGAGGAACCATCATTTTACAATTAAATCCCAATGTCCTCTGAAAAAAAGTTGTAGCTGGTTGACAGGTGTTAAAATTCTTGTGTTCTTCAGTTGTGTCTGGGATCGGTAGGTTTACCTACAAATATATCATGTAGCTGATGTGGAAGATCGGTCAACTGACAAATATGAAACATGAGCTTTTAGGATGGCAGGAGAAAAAGTATGTAGACAACATTCAGTGGTGGTTGAAACATCAGGATGAATGGTGTTTACGTCTTCTGAATGGGGTGCAATGGTGTTTTGATGATTAATTAATGGATCTGATATAAATAAAAGACAATAAGTTGTGATGTTTGTCCATCATTTTCGATAAGGACCTTGACATCTAGTGAGATGAGGGCTGTCCACGATGTGTCCGCAAGTGGCTGGTAAGGCCGTCTTCTCTTTTCATCTTCCTTGTTACTGGACTTGAAATGTTCTAATGTTGGGATATAACAGGTCGGATGGTGTAGGGATCTCTATACTTATCTGTCCTGACAGTTTCTTCAACCTTTTGTATAGTGGATGTACTAGTTGCAGAAATGTTTAGGCTTAAGACCATGATTAGTCAGTTTTTCCCCCAACCCATTTGTAAAGGATGACAAATAACATGGAATAAATATTTACCAGGAAAATTCCATGAATGTAAATGCAGGTGACAGCATGTTGGAGCCTTAACATGTTTTCAGTAAATAACTTTGAAATATGTGCCTTAAAATAAGAGCTATAAGTAGGTATCATTATAAAGGCATACAATTTAGTGCATAATAATAAATTATTTGCTGTGTTCGCATATGATTGGGTTTAAGGGTTACATTAAAAAGGATGTAAATAATACAAACTCTGTAAAACAAGAGCACCATCTTCTGGACTTGTGGTTTGTCCTCGATGTAGTGAATTAACTTTAATTACCAAGGATTTGGAAGGCTTATTTTTTAAGATGAAATAAATAAAACTAGATATTGGTATTTTACAAAATTTTCTTTCGCTTTTAAACATTTATATACCCTACAATGGCTTTATACAAGTATATTTTATAGTTTACATATACCCAGTTTTGTATCTAGAATAATGTATGTTATTTCACGTAAAAGCTCTTTAAAACTGTATATTAAGTACCATTCAAAAGTTTGGACATGCCCTCTAATTCTGTGGTCTTCCTGATTTTATTTCTTTCTACCTGGGAAAACAATGCTGAAGTCATCCAAAATATGCAATAATCTCTTTTGAGATAATGAGTTGTGTCTGCTACCTATGCCCTGTAAAGCTCTAATCTGAGGTGCAGGTTGTTAATTGGTGATTTCTGAGGCCGGTGACTCTAAATGAACTTCTCCTCTGCAGCAGAAATAAAGCATTAAACAAAGAAAGAAAACAACATTGAAGTCGAAGGTGCATCCAAACTTCTGACTGATATTCGAGCCGACAGGAAGGTCAAATCACTCTTTTCAACCCTGGTGAGCAGAAAAGCTTAGAATAGACAACATGTTGAACCTTAAGGCAGATCAGCAGAAGACCTCCAAGGTTCCTGTCAGCCATGAGGAAAGCTGAAGCCGAAGAAAATGTCTCAATATTGTTGCATGGAGTTTGCATGCTCTCCTTGTGCTTGGTGGCTTTCCTCCGGGTGCACAGACCAAAGACATGCAGATTAGGCTAATTGGTGTTCCCAAATTGCCTGTAGTGTGTGTATGAGTGTTTGTGTGTCTAGTGTGTGTGCCCTAGATAGGTAGGCACCCTGTCCAGGGTGTACCTCGCCTCGTGCCCTAAGTCTCCTGGGTTACACTCCAGGGCCCCTGCATCCCTAAATACAGGATAAACAGTAAAGACGGTAAATGAGTTAAGAAGCCTTAAACACATTCGTTTTTTGGAAACTGAATTTTCCTTTCCTTTAATCAATTTTTAAATTTCAATTTGTCACGTGCACAACAGTATGATATACAGTGAAATGCTTATCTGACTGTTTGTGACCTAAAAAAAGAAAAGATGAAATAGAATAAGACGTAAATATTAAATTTACAAAGATACCAGTCATTCTTGAGAACTGGGATAAAACATGTCCAGTACATAGTATTAACCCGAATCCACTCAGCAGAAAATGATTTTTATTTTATTTGATAAAGTGTCTCCACTAGACCCCTGAAAATGTCCTTGTCCAGAACAAGTGTTTAAATTGCTAAAAAATGATTAAAATATATGAAAAAAATCACTTATTGCATGCTAAGTAAAATAAGTACATGTTAATTAATGGCTGTTAAAAAAACAATACATACATACATACATATATACACTACATTTATTCAACTGTTTATGTGCTCAGGTTCTTGTAAGTTTGATTATTATTTTTATATTTTAAAGATTTGACATTGATACTGCTGTGGTCACATCCATAACATGTCAACATTATATTAAATTTGGGGTACTTTTTCATATAATTAATGAATTTTCAGCATAATGTGGACTTTTGTCAACACCGTCACATGTCAAAACTGTCAGGAAATTCATCTGATGGTGGTAACTTATTGTGTGACAGTGTTGACAAATACATTTAAAGTATGTTTTATTTCGCTAATTTAAATACTTTTTACATTTTTTTCAGCAAAATGTTAGTTTTTGTTAACTTTAATTAACTAAAATTAATTTATTTGTTTTGTTTATTCATTGTGTTGGGCACACAGACATACACGCTCATTCACACACTATAGACAATTTGGGAACGCCAATTAGCCCAACCTGC
>JAOVVB010000036.1:4667379-4679743 GCA_028570985.1 Heterobranchus longifilis
GTTCAATAAGGAGACAGCTCTGGGAAAGAAGCTGTTCCTCAGTCTGCTGGTTCTTGACCTGGGACACCTGAAGCGCCGACCAGAAGGCAGGAGAGAAAACAGTTTGTGGGCGGGGTGCGAGTAATCCTTAAGAGTACTGCGTGCGCGACGCACACAGTGTTCCTTTTGAATGTCCTCAATGGCTGGAAGTGGAGTCCCTATAATACGCTGGGCAGTTTTCACCACTTAATTCATGCGTGACAGTCGCCTCAGTTTCACTGGTGAGACAAAACGTAGTTGTTCTTGTTGATGTCCACATGCAGTGCCTCTGTGTATCACAATATGAGCTCTGTGGCAGAACGTCACACCAGCTCTGCTAAAGTCAGATTTGTGTTAGTGCAGCAGATCTTCTCCCACTCCTGCACTGTGGGAGGAACCTCGCTCAAACAGCTCCTTGTTCTGATTCTCCAGAGCCGATGTGAAATTAACCCTCTCCGTTCCTCCACTTTACTTCTCAACTTTCTTCTTAATCAATAGCCTTAAAGAAAAACCCACCCTGAAGCTCTGGAATTTACATCTGATCTTCAAGTGGCGGCCAAAACTAATGTTGTTAATTGTTCATTTTTTGGTTCATGGTTTCCCACCCAAAAATTACCCCAAATGTAGGTCAGTCAGGACGGTGTGGTGTGATTCCAGCTTCTAGCTTCTGCCTCCCCAAAGACTGGATGCATGCTGGATTTGCCAGCTGGAAATTATGTGAATAATTCTTTACAAAAAGTTGAAATTACGATGCTAATTCAGCAAACGCATTCGTTTAAAAGTGATGTCACGAAGCAGATGTCACAAAGCAGGAGCAGGCCTATTGAGAAGGACACGTTTTTATAGAGAATATTTAGATGGAGATGCATTTGCAATTTTCTTTATTGCTATTTCATAAAGGATCTGCAGAATTTGTACATTTTGATTAAACTCTATCTTTAAGATCCACGATTTTAGGCTTGTACACAGAGGTACAGAAAGTGCACGATGTAAATTAGAATAAATGTACTGTATATGTACGAGGAGCGTACAAATCAAACTGGGACTTTTAATGAATTTTGTGAATTATGTGAAGAAAATAAAAAACGACTGACAATTATTCACATCATATTATTCAGTCATTTTGTTTGTCGTTCATATTTATTATAATACAAATTTGTTATGTATGATACTAAAACAGGTGCTTTTGTCTTTCATTTCCAGGTTGAAGAAACGACTGGATGAAGCTGCTCTCAGCTTTATTTATCGACAAAAAAAAAAAAAAAAAATGCCAGTGAATTGATCTTATCATGAGAACTTCTACACAATGGGGAGAGTTGAGAGTAATCAAATCGGCGCACAAAACCCCCCAATAGCTTTCGATCACAAGACGACGAGCCCCGTGTTGACTTTAGAAGCTATTTTTGGTGACAGGAGAAGCTGAGACGACGTAGTCGGAGAAGAAGACACGGTTATAGACCTCTGTCCTTAGACAGCAAGACTCCCATTTTAGCCTGAGCATGGTCTGGAGCTCCGGGTCCTGAAACTGAAACTTTCGGACTCCCTTTTCTAAAGAAGGATTTATAAGCCGGGTCGCAGTAATGGGTCCGTTTGCGTCTCCTTTTGATAACTTGCTGTGCATGTTGCTGGGCATCTCGTTCACCGTGTGGTTCACCCTGCTGCTGGTGTTCATCATCGTGCCGGCTATATTCGGCTTGTCCTTCGGGATCCGACGGCTCTACATGAACGGCCTGCTCAAAGTGTTCGGGGTGAGTGCTGAGAATCTCGCAGGAAACTGGTAGTCACTGAAGAAGTTAGTGCTAGAAGTCTGATTTTGAGGTTGGATAACTATTTCCGGAGACTTTTTTCCAATTTTGTGAAATACTCTATTTAGAGAATGATAAGTCATTAGGTTTATCCTTGTTATGGAATTAGAGTGGTTACCAAGTACAGTATTAAATTCTTTAGAAATGAACTGGACAGCTCTTTATAGTTATCTAGTGACTAATGAGACACATTTAAAAATTCTTTTTTTTTTTTAATCTTAAGCGTAATATATTTTTTCTTTTTATTCACTCTTGTGGATTTTAGTTAGTTTTAGATTTGCCGAGCCTCACGAAGAGACCTCTTTAGTTTTTTTTTATACTTCTGCTGATTCAAATCATTTGGAGGAAAGTGCTACAGTAACTGCGTTCTTACGGCATCAAAGTAATGCTGATCACATGACCCAGTGAGCTTGGACATTTAATGCTTTGTACACCTCCTGGTCATGGCATTGTCAGGATTGAGGCTTGTGAACTCCAGACAACATGGCGAATGCTTTTCAGTTGCGCCAGCAAGTACTACACATTGTTATGAAATGTTCTGGATAGAAAAATGATATCACAAAGAATTAAGATATTCCAAAATATTACATCGTTTAGCTTGGTAGGCATTAGTTTATTTTAAGTAGCCTACAATTTGGTTACTTCCTTCAGTAAAAATCGGTGCACGGATAGGCAGATGTAAAAAAAAACAAAAAGAAACCGAAAAGAAGGTAGGAATGAGTGGGACAGGAATGGGAAAGAGGGGCCTCTCCCCTAAGGGTGCTGATAATTTTAACAGGCTTGGTATTTCTCTCTCTCCTTCACACGCACACACACACACACACACACCCTAGACACCGGTTTTTTTCCGACTGTTGCGCAAGAAGACATGCCTTTACGCAAATGCTTGTGCAAGTCTTTTTCTGTCTGTTCTTCCTGGCAAAGAGCAACATCAAAGGCTTCACTTTGTTCAAAGGAAAGCAATTCAGGAACAAAGCAGTGTGATTCATTTTTTCCTCCGCTGTAGAGCAAGTGTCTTTAGGATCAGCTTTGATAATTGCTGCCTCTTTTAACGCCAGGTCTAGAATTACACTACTATATTATAGCACTCAGAAAGCCTCTCGCACAGTTTGTCCTCATGACGTGTGTGTGTATACACACATAAGCAGTGAGTATATATAAACAGTATTATATTCATAGCTCTAACACTGCTGAAACTATGCACCACCACTTTTTCCGCTAGGTAAGGAGAAGAAATATGTGTATACTGTTTATCTGTCACTGAGGCAATCATCAGTAGAGTGTATGTCATGCAAGAGAACCAATAAAAACATAAAACGGTCTAAGATTATGTAAGTTTAAGTGTGTTGATTGATTCACAACATCGCCCCCAGGAAACTTTCCTAACACTCTAGGTGTTATGAGTCCTGAGATAACCACGTACATGCATACATACACCTGTCATAGGTGCTCTCGTGTAGTTAAGCAAATAGCACTGCAGTTCTGATTATATTCCAATAAATTTACAACAAAAAAAAAAGGAAAAAATATGACACATTTAGAGGACCCCCAAAACACGACCCTCTAAACTACCAAACAATTCAAAATGCACCTCTCAAGGAAAAAAGTGGAGTTTTATCAAACAACCAACAATAATAAAATTCAAGAAAATGTATTGCTGGTTGCTTGAAAATAAAAAATTTCCTTCTGAATGAAGAGGACAACTACCCTCTACCCCACCATACCTGTACAGATGATTCCTGGCTAGGGGATTCCTTTGGGAATCAAACCCACAACAGTCACCCACAGAGATACACTATGGTGTGTGTGTGTGTGTGTGTGTGTGTGTATATATATATATATATATATATACACAAAATACCAGTCAAAAATGTGGACACACCTTCTAATTCCATGGACTTTCCTGGTTTTTATAGGTATCCAAAATAATCTCCTTTGAACAGTTGATATTGAGATGTATCTGCTACTTATGATCTATAAAATCTTCATAACGGTTCTAATCTGAGGTGCTGTTTGTTGATTGGTGATTTCTGAGGCTGGTAACTTTGAATGAACTTCTCAATAAACTTCTACAGCAGAGGTACGTTTTGGCCTTGCTCTCCTGGGAAGTTCTTCATGAGAGCCAGTTTCATCATGGTGCTTGATGGGTTTTACAAATGCACTTGACAATATCTCTTATTTCATACAGTAGTTTGCAAATCTCCACTATCGCTTCAAAATGTAGAAAGTAAATCCAAACTTCTGTCCAAACTTTTGACTGGTAGTGTAGGTACATTACGATATGTCTCAGTCGTTATAAGTTTTCCTGTTCTGCACAACGACTTTGAAGTCTGTCCCCTGAATTACAAGTTCGCAATCTGGGACAAATTCCAAAACCCTCATTCTGTGCAAAAATGCATTCCAAAATTCAGCCGAGACTCGTATGAAGCGCCTGCATATGAAGCTACTGAGCTAAATCGAGTCAGTCGAATTGAACTCTTTTCGTTCTCCAGTACTAGGCATACTGGGACTGAAACGTTTTAACGACCAAAACATTTGTAATGCAATTATATGCAGCTCAATTTGTGACTTGAAAAAAACTGAACTATCCCTTAAATTTGTGCCTCCATTCAGTTACATGGCAGAAGCTATAGGTTTTAGTTTGGTACAGTGTGCCTCTGAGAAAGCCTCTAGACCTCAGGAACCACATAGCAACAGCAGGGAAACAAGTCTGATTGGCTCAATGCTTTTTAGCTGTTTTAGCAGACGTTGCATCAGTAATACACATTTTTGTCACCACTGCGTTTATGACTTATAGAATTTTCACACTGAAGTGCAAACAGCGGTTCGATTTGTTTTTCAGTGGGCCACAAGGAGGATCGAGAGAGGAGCCAAGGAGAAAAATCATCTTGTGTATAAGCCCTATACAAATGGTAAGTTTTCTGTGTGCAATTGGCGGGCCTTGTTTTTTTTTAATTATTTGCGCTCTGTGTTCATAGGTGTGTGCTTGTTTCAGTCAGCTTGCTCATGTTCAGCGTATGTGTGCAGTTTGTTTTGGTGTTGTCTCTTCTCTGGTGTTTGCCGTCTGTTCACTTACAGACAGGTGAGCTAATATATACTCAGCGCCGTCAGCTTAATATACCTTACACATGTCTGTCACCACTCACAGGGTTATAATAGAAATGGAAACGGCTTCTTTTAGAATAAAAACAGTATTATAGCCATTATTGCTAACTTGCTAAAATCAGCATAATTAAATGTGCTTTTTGAGACCCAATTGAGCGTTAGTATGATTAGAATTCCGTGGGAACACTTGGGATTTTTGTTTTCAGAAAGTTAGCACATGGATTTATCAGTATTTCACCTGCGCTCATTTTTGGCTGGCTTATATTTATACCTAATTGTTTAGCATTCATTAGGCTTGAGGTTTTTCAAGCAGTCATTTAAGTCTAGATTTCATTTTAAAATAAAATACTGAAAGGATATGAAAAATTGTGTCCCACAAGGCTCTGTTTTAGGTCCAGTACTGTTCTAATTCTTAATCTACTCTTAACATAATCTTGTCATCAATTAATGATTTTTACTTTTGTCAGTTCAGTCAGCTTCGGGAGCTCACTTATGCAGAATGGAAGTCAAAGCAACTTGGATGAAAAGAACCTTTTTCATCACCATTTAGATAAAAACATCTAAAGTATATTTGAAAACCATTTCTTTTTCAGGTATAATAGCCAAAGAGCCCACTTCGCTAGAGGAAGAGCTTAAAGAAATCCGACGTGTTGGCAATGGCCGGGACCTGAATGGCTCCACCTCTTCTCCCATTGGCTCCTCCTATTCCTCCTCAGAGTTTGCTGTCTCGGACATCTTTCATTTTTGCCGGCGCGGAGTCGAGAGCATCGTGGATGATGAAGTGACCAAGCGCTTCACAGCCGAAGAGCTGGAGTCCTGGAACCTGCTGACGCGCAGCAACTACAACTTTAGACACATCAGTACACGGCTTACAGCGCTCTGGGGACTCGGGCTGATCATCCGCTACTGTATCCTGCTACCTCTCAGGTGATGCATCATGAGAGAAAGAGAAACATTAAGAAAACATTAAACAACAAAAAAACAACGGTTATGACAACAAAAGTCGTACCAACACCACCACCAAAAACAACAACCGATGAAAAATAAACAACAGAAATAATAAAAACATTAATAATCAACAATTAACAAAAAATAGAAAACAACAAAACAGTAAAAACTACTATAGTAATAATAATAATAATAATAATAATAATAATACCATTTGCCAAAATATTATAATAAACAACACAAACCGCAACAACAAAGTCAAAAACAACAATGCTTAAGCAAGCGAGTGTGAGCATTAGGCTTGTAATGATGTACTAAACTGAAGATTTTGATTAGGTTCACAACACAGAAACATTATGCTAAAAAATAATATTGATTTTAAAGAAAATATACATTTAGGGCCTTTCTAACAACAACAAAAAAATCTCCCAGATAGTTTATAATTAGTCAGATAGCCGTAGCTCATAAGAACGCATGGAAACACAGGACAATCCCTTTAAGTGTTCTGGAAAGTTCCTTATTCAGCTTTATTCTTGTCCCTAAGTGACATCTGATGAACATCCTGGTGTAGTCATGTGACAATCTGTGAACTTGTGTAACCGTGACATCATTTCCAATACGGCGGTGTGCCTGGGTAGCACATGTGACACGACTAGATAATGTTAAAAAGTTAGTTTTTTTTGTTACTGAAAGTAAGTTTTATTATATTAAACAATTTTGATGATTTATTAGCATCTCATATTTGATATTTAACCGGTTCTGACTGCATTTCCTGAACAAAATGATATAAAACAAATGTCGCTGTGACATAGAGTATGTCACATTTGGCTTTTTACCCTATAAAAGTGTAAAGGAAAATGCCATGTGACATCTTTCAAAATGTGTTCCACGTGGTCTATTTGTCCGTGTCATACACGCCATCATGTTCCTTAAAGGAGAAACAGGTCTGCGCTTTTATAGGTTAATCTTACTAATGATATTAGATTTGCTTATTTGAGATAAATTGCGACTTTGGGCTGATCCGGTTGGACTGCTGACTTCAGAAAGTGGTGTTAGTTCTGTTTCATTCTTCTGTTGTTTTCATTTCCACTCTCAGTAAACACAGCCATCACACCTCGGTCTTTAAATTGCTTTGGCTGTCATGTTGGAGTATTCAAATGATGGAACCAGAAACTCAACTGCATACTATCATTTTCATATACAAATACAAATTATGCACAGACATGCTGCTCCTACAGAGTGGAGATATGAGATATTTATGTCTAATAAAACACTCTGCAAACTTTTACTTGACCAGATGATCAAGAACAAATGTACATTTTCAGTTTTTGTTTCTGTGGATTCAGTTTATTGCCTTTCTGTCTCAAAAGTAAATATCTATTTCAATTTTATTATCCTGTACTTGCAAACCTTTAAAAGGATTTAAAAAATAGAAATAAATTCCCCCCTGTGTGTGTGTGTGTGTGTGTGTGTGTGTGTGTGTGTGTGTAGTTTGCATGTTCTCCTCATGCCTGGTGGGTTTCCTCTGGGTGCTCCGGTTTCCTCCCCGAGTCCAAAGACATGCAGCTTAGGCTAATTGCTCGTAGTGTGTGAATGAGTGTGTGTACAGGTATGTGTCCGTGTATGTGTCTGTGCCCTGCGATGGATTGGCACCCTGTCCAGGTTGTACCCCGTTTCGTGACCTAAGTCTCCCTGGGTGGGCTCTATGCCCAGCGCAACACTGTATACAGGATAAAGCAATATAGATGTTGAGTGTGTGAGTAAAAAATGTGAAAAATGATGGAAAAAATTCATTCTTGACCAGATGGCTGAGACAAAGAAACAGCATTCCTTTACAATTTTAAAAAATCATATCAATGAATTGTTTGACTTTCTGAGTAATCTTTATGTTTACTTATTTCTTTTTAAATAGAATAAAAAAAAAAGGACAGCTTAGTTTCTGAATTAGCTTAGTTCTACTTCTCGTCTTTTTTTCTACCTTATGATTGGCTACTAGAATTTGGCCTCATCTGTGATTGGTTCGATCTTTGCTGAACGTGAGATTTGAGCCAATCCATGCCAAGTTATGAAGGCGGGACTTAAATGTAGCATTCCTTTAGTGCAGTTCAGCACAGTTCAGCTAAACCCATGTTATGAATATTCACTTGTTATTGATTCTGTGTTAGCGTGAGTCTAAAACACTTTGGTGTATCATTTTATGTTTGTCTTATATAAGGTTATCATTAATGATAAGGATTATTTTGCTATCGTAACTGTATGTCTAGCAGTTGAACATGGAACCTCACTCGCTCCTATAGCGCTACTGTAGTTTAACAAATTTAACTCCAGGCTAATTCTGCCGCTCCTCAGGGCCGTGTCAGGCTTCTCTGAGATTAGACTCAGCCTGGGTCGTGACCTTAACCCACATTCCTTAATAGGCGCTCTAATAGCCGAAGTGTCTTTTGTTTCACCTTATAATAAGATTCTTGATTTCACTTGGGTATTACAGTGTGTGCTTAATTTAGTTTTAAACAACTCTTACCCTGCGCTTTGTTTAAACGTTAAACTCCTCCCAGAAGTGTAATGCAGATTACTTTGAGTAGCAGTTGGTACTGTTTGCTATTACACAATGCTACATTAGTTGCATTTCTAGGGAGAATAAATAATTTGGGGATTGTTAATTATGTCTTTAGTTTATGAGGTCACAAAATGGCAATTTGGATCGCGTTTGATATGCAAATTTACATCGAAAGACATGGAAACCAATAACGGACAAAGGCTCTATGCATGATCTATGAAGTGTGATCTGTTACACTATCTTCTAATCAGTAACTAGTAACTAATATTCTATAAACTAGCTATTCCCTACTTAAACAACTGTTCAATAGCAATAATTTGCTCAACTACAGGTGATAAAAAAAAGTTTTTCTAAAAAAGCAATTCTAAGCCGCTTGTTAAATCTGACATCTTTTATATTTTTAAATATCTCCATCAGGTTGACACTCGCCATCACAGGCGTGACTCTGTTGGTGGTTCTCACCACCATAATCGGATTTCTACCCAATGGAAGGTAAGAATAAAATATAACGACAACAAACGATGGTGCAGATAATCAGTTTATAATGAAACAGTCAGAGATTATGAGGTGTTTTTTTGTGCTTCATGTTTCATATTTTAAAGATTGTTCATAAACAACAGGTTAAACAGTTGTGTGTGTGTGTTTGTAGGATGAAGAATTTTCTCAGTGAAAAAGTGCATTTGATGTGTTACCGAGTTTGTGTGAGAGCACTTACCGCAATCATCACATATCATCACAGGTAAGGTTTTTAAGTATCGTTTGACAGCAGAATAAGACAAATCCATTTTTCCAGTATTTTAAACGATGCAAGAAGTATTGTGAACTGATAATAATAGAATATTCTGTGCATGTTTTCTATGAGTCACAAGGGTGTTAAAAAGGACAATATAGTTTGGGTTATACAAGTCGGACTTCTGTATGTGTGTGTGTGTGTGTGTTTGTGTTTGTGTTTTTTTTTTTTTCAAAACGCTATAACTCCACCTTCAACATAAAATGGATAAATTAGCCTGTATTTGTGTTTATGGCCATTTAAGTATGTACTTTATTATCAGTAATATATTAATTGAGATTTAATTAAAATATAGCAAACTCATGATTTTGTAGTGAGTCAAATATACTGTAAATCAGTGGCAAGGAAAAAATGTTTAGTTTTGTTGCATACAACCTTTTTTAATTAAAGAGACACATTATAAGCAATACAAAATCTTCAGTTTACAATATCATCAGCCTCCACCTCTAGCAGTTCAGAATCTTGACATGACGGAAATGATGTGATTTAAGATCAAAGTGATCAAAAGATCAAAGTGTCTAGTGTAAAAGATATGAGCATGATGTCATGGGTAATTTAAAATGTGGAGGTTTGAAACTTCTAAAATAAGGATATTTAGCGGTTATTCAAATTAAACTTTTTTTGTTGGACACAACCTTGTATGTCAGAGAATAATCTTTTTTCAGAAAGTCAGAAAATGGTGTTTATTATGTTTTGCTGACTGTTATTTTAGAAGGGACAAATTATTGGGCTGCATCAAGCTAAGAAAACAACTAAGGAGATTTGGAAATCACTGGAACTGATGATAATGGAGCACATATCAAACCTTGTAAAGATAGTGCCGTAATGTCAACTTTGTGGAAGAAATGTGGTTGGACAAATAATTCATAATGAATCATAATTGGAGCTCACTTAAACACTTGGTGAAGGAACGTAGTAAAAAATCAACAGTAAAACCCACAAATATGTTCAATAGTGAAATACACCCATAATGCATAGTGTCCACTGTACGAGCCTCTGGAGGCAGTGTTATGATCCTGGGTTGCTTCAGTTGCTCAGGTCTAGACTCAGCAATGTAACAATTAAATGAAGTCGGCTGATGACCTGAATGTACTGAATAACCAGATTATCAAATCTGTGGAGTTTTTCGTCCCTGATGGCACAGACATATTGTGAAAGAGTGTTTCTGGGAGCATGAGGAATCATATTCACACATGAGCTGGCCACCACATTGTGTGCTGTAATCAAAGCTAAAGGTGAAATCTTAGGGTGTGTGACATTTTTGCCTATGCACTTTGGTTTAAATTCTTTAATATGTGTTGCTTGGTCTCTTTTTTTTTTTAACTTGTTCATCTTGAGCCATGGTACTTCTGCTTGGTATAATTTAACTGGAAAGATTCCTGATTCCTATTGTTTTTTTAAATTTTTTTTATTAAATCGATTCAGTGCAGCTGAGATTGAATCAGGCTCCACACAGCCGCGGACGTCTCTCTATTTAATTCCTGCCCTCTGATGTATTGATTTTCTTTCATCCTGTCTCTCGTGTGGAAATAATTGTCAGATCGTTCCCTAGATAGCGACCTGAACAGCAGTTAACACATCACGACATGAGAACTCCGGAATATTTGTGACTAGCCACATGCATGCTGGATTATTTACATGTGGCCTTTCAGACACATCTGCCTATCCCAGACTTGGATCTGGATCATCTTACACTAAGCTGTCTTTGAAATGTGTCTTAAAGCAGCATGTTCAAGGTACAGCTTTTGTGAGTATAGTGTGAACTTGTGTGTTTTTAAGGACAATCAAAGCTTTGTTGTTAGTGCGTGTAGTAACAGAGATCCTGCATGTAGAACTGAAAATTAAGTAAAGAGTAAAAGATGAATAGATTGTTCATGTTCAGCAGCTTGTGCTAGCATGTGAGCCATCACAGGAATTCTCCTGAGCTGTCTCTGCCAGACACCACCTTTACCGCAATGCTTTTATTTACAGGATTATATTAAGAGGTGCGTCAGAGGAGAGGAGAGTCATTGCATTTTTTGGTTTTCTGTTGTTGAAGGGTGTTCAAGTCAAACCGGGACTTTTGATTGCACAGAATAACACAACGCTATGAGAGTAAAAAGTATTTTTATTTCTCTATATATTTCTTTCCTTTGCTACACTAATGAACTTATCCCAGTGTTTCATTACTGTTGGATTCCATCAAGGTAGAAATATTTCTCAGTACGGCCTGCCTGCTGCATGACTGACACTTTAGCACCGCCATGCAGTACAGGATACACGTGTCACTTCCCTGCACGACTAACATGATTCGCTCGGATCTCTTCTCCTGCTGATGAGACACGACAAGTCCCGGTTTGACTTGAACGCCCCTCATATTTTGGGAGCAGCAGTGATTCCATATGCTATTGTCGGAAAATTACTTTTGCTGCTTTGCTGTAATTATTAATGCAGACTTTGACTTGAATTTGAATGTGTATGTGTGTGTGTGTCTGTTTGCATCTTTCAGTGAGAATAAGCCTAAGAATGGAGGAATCTGTGTCGCCAATCACACGTCACCCATCGATGTCCTCATACTAGCCAGTGATGGCTGTTATGCAATGGTATGAGTGTGTGCGTGTTTGTGTGTGTGTAACATGCTGTTACAAGTTTTTTCATGGCGCAATTCCCAGATGTAGTAATACAGAACTCTGCATGTCTCAGGTCGGACAGATTCATGGAGGTCTGATGGGACTCATTCAGAAGTCCATGGTGAAGGCTTGTCCACACATCTGGTTTGAACGATCTGAAGTCAAAGACCGCCATCTTGTGGCCAAAAGGTAACATTGCAGCCCAATTGACAGCGCTCGAGTGCTTTATTATACTCACAGGGAAATTATAATGTTACAGCAGCAAGAATTATACAAACAATATGTGGAAGAGTATTACAGGGCTAGAATAAAATGTATATCAGTACGAAAAAGATTCTAAAAGTTTTTTATACACAAGAGTAGTGCGTCAGGATAGAATTGCCACAGTACCTCACTGCTACAGTGCCACAGTGACACCATGCAGTGGGGCAAAAAAGTATTTAGTCGGCCACCAGTTGTGCAAGTTCTCTCACTTAAAAAGATGAGAGAGGCCTGTAATTTTCATCATAGGTATACCTCAACTATGAGAGAC
>JAOVVB010000036.1:4713054-4729840 GCA_028570985.1 Heterobranchus longifilis
GTGCGTGCGGGTGTGTGGGTGTGTGTGTGTGTGTGTGTGCGTGTGTGTGTGTGCAGTTACTGCAGACAGTAGCAGAGCAGTCAAAGGCGGAGCTGGAGGATCAAGTCTCTCACACACACACACACACACACACACACACCCCTCAGTGAAGAGTGTGTGAGCCTCAGCAGACAGCAGCGTGCTGCAGAGCCCAGCAGCAGGATCTCTCACACTGGGAGCCACAGTGGACTGGTGAGTGTTTTACATTTGTGTTCTTTAATTCTTAAAAACAGAAAGTGTTGCAGGACGCAGGATCAATTATCTCAGTTATTTCCATAACTGAGAAAATACATGAAATGCATTAACCAATTAAATTCTTGATTTTTTAATTTTTTTTAATTTATCACTTTAAGATGATCTAAATTACAAAAACAGATGATGATTGTACCAAATATATATCAGGGCTGCACGACATCAGAAATATAATGTGATAACTGAAATACAACAAGTAGCTTCTTGAATTAAAAAAAAACTGGAAGGAAGTTATTTCTGACATTTTATTGAACTAATCGAACTGAACTAATTTTTACTGTTATACATTACAAATACTGCTTAAACTGAATATTTTAACTTTCCTGTCAATATTCCTCACAAACATACTGTTTACATATTCCTCATTTTAATACTATTTATATATTAGAGTTATTTATACCACCTGTCTTCTGTAGTTGCATTTTTCTCACTTGTATATACAGTATACCTTTTTGTGTTGTCTTCTATTGTTTTCTATTGTTTGTCTGTTTGTCTGTTTGTTGTGCAGCATCACTTTCCTCGTCTGTGAAAACTAAAAGAATGAGAGTTACATTTTAAAGAGCAGTTTTCTACAGATGTTGATATTACGATGGCGATAAAAAAATCTATATATTGTGCAGCTCTAATATATATTGTAAAATATATCAATAAATGAAATCAGGGTTCAGTGAATGATTTGTGTATCACAATGAACATTATGCGATTTTGGAATATTTCGTTAAATCGTTTTTTTCACAAAGAATCTTTTATTATATTTGTAACTCTTTGAGCTTCCACATTGTGTAACGTGTCCGTGTGTCATGTATTTATAGGGACGTAGTCCTGCAGCAAACCTCCGAGCTGAAGCCTGAAGATCTGAGGAGACATGATGGTTCTGGCTTTAATTAGTACAGCCTGTATTAGTAATGTCATCGATTCTTTACAGGCTATGCTAATCTATGCCAGAATCAGCAATGCAATGGAAGAAAAAAAAAGCATGTTTAGATTCATTAGCGTGCTACAGTATCGTTCTGACTAAATGTAAACGTCATCGATTGTAACAAAATATAAAATCAACTTGAGCCTCAGATGGGATTCGTGTCACAGAGAGACGGATGCTCCTCGAATTAAAACACATCACAGGTCATTTAACCTGCAGAATGTTTCAAGTAATCTGGTGTCTCAGCACACTAAAAGACACCGTCCCCGACGAGAAAACCGCCGAACATCGAGATATTTCGGAGACTTTCAGGAGCAGCAGAGCGTGCTGCTGGTCTGGTGTGCTGCTGGTCTGGTGTGCTGCTGGTCTGGCGTGCGGGGGTCAGTGACCGCCGGGCGGACGAGCCGTGAGCACTGGATTCTGTTTTACCTTGTAACTTCACACTGCTGACCTGCAGCCGACGTTACAGCAGGTTGTGGGTCCTGGCTCTGCACGGGGATCCTCCGTCCCATCGGAATTAAGAAACTCCTCCTCAGCTCCTCCTCAGCTCCTCCTCAGCTCCTCCTCAGCTCCTCAGCTCCTCCTCAGCTCCTCAGCTCCTCCTCAGCTCCTCTGTAGAAATCACCTGCAAATAATCCCGACGTGGAACAAATGCTGCGTAAACACGCAGACACTGACTTCAAAATGCATCCAGACAGAATTAAAATGATCCGAGGACCAACAGGTGACCCTGTAAAACACCCACATGTGCGATCCGGACGGGATTTAAATTACTGGATTGCACAAGTAATTACCAAATGACCCTCCCTCCCCGAGAGAAACAAATCCCGTCTGAATAGTCTTCAGGTCCCTCTGTCAGGGAGTTTTCAGTGTCTCCGTCTCACGTTGTTGTTTCTGCTGTCTTTTACCTTCCAACAGACAGACAGTCTCTTCTTCATGGTCGCTCGTCTTAAATATTTCTTCCTCTGGTACCAAGGATGCAAATGTGTGAGTATATAAGATATAAGAAACAAAATGCATGTGCAGCATGAAAACAATGCAAAACAAACAGCTGCTTAATAAAACACACGTGCAAGTCAGTCAGATATTACAGAATGGACGGAGGTGGAGGACAGATGGTGGGGACAGGACAGTCCAAGGACAGGGACATGTCCTCTGTCTCATGAGTACAAATGTCTCTTTAATCAGAGGGAGGCTAGTGTTAGCTTCAGGTTTTACCTGAAAACAAGCTCCTGTCTAATCATCTTTACGTTGACTTGTTTTTAATTTGTGCCTCAAGCCCCGCCCACCACCGCTGCCATAGTTACGCGAGTCACATATGATGTCATAAAAGCTGATGTTTGAGACTGCAGAGATTCTCAGCCGTGGTGATGATGTCATCATCATGTATGTTGTAGAAAATAAAAACACCGTCTACACGCTAACATGGAAACACTGGATTCTGGCTCGTTAATGAATGAAGTCACACAACTTCATTTTTGAACCTCAGATTCTGTTTCTGTATTTTTTCTCGTGTTCTTCAAGATGTCTGCTGGTCACGATGAACCTGACCTCTGATTCTCTGCACCTCCTCCCCGACGGTCCTCCTGGGATGAGAGACCAGCCTGACTCTGGTACTGCATGATACCACAGCACTGAGACAAAAACACCACAGAAACTTCACAACAAGCATTTTCATGATAAATCTCATTTCCTGGATTGAGAGCTACAGAAAATTATAATCTAGCCTTCTACAAGTTCTATAAGAAATGGCATCTGTGGTTTGTGACTCCTCCCCCTCTGCAGGTGGCTCTTTCCAGGAGCTGTCCGTATTATCCGACAGTGTTAGCGGGTGGAAGCAGCAGAACATCAGTCACGTCTCGTGGCGTGGAGGAAACTTCACTGACTCACCAGTTAACAGGACGTTGATGCTGCCGGCGGAGGATTTCGACCCGTTAGGAGGACATACAGTCTGGCAGGTAACAATCAGCTGAGATTTTACAGTTCTGCTTTGAACTCTTTTCCTCTTTGCATCAGTTTTAGTTTTAGTGCTTTGGTGGCACTGTGATATTGAATAAGCCATCAACACATTTTAAACATGTATACATTTTAGTAATTGATACCTCATATGGCTTAAAACACCGAAGACGTGCAGACATGAGACATGCAGATGTGAGACGTGAGACGTGAGACATGCAGACGTGAGACGTGCAGACTGCAGGTTGACAGCAGAGTCGTTTTGTATAAATTCCTGGCTGCTCCGGAGCTCCGGGGAGTTTATGGCTCATTTGGACCGTTTGCTTGTAGTTTGTGTTCCAAGATAAAACTATGAGACTTGTCTAAATTAATTAATGACTTGAATATTTGTGTGTTATATAAATATAATTCCACAATTCGTTTTATTCATCCATCCATTCATTTTCATTCAAACAAGTTTAATAAGGGAAAGGTGAAAATCATCAAAGGCTGACTGTAGATTTGCAAAAGCCAGATTAAGAGATGCAACTATGGCATATAACACAGTATCATCTGCATACAAATGTAGTACGAGTGGCAGAAATGATTTATTTTATTTGTATAAACAGTGAATAGAAGATGACCCAAAACAGAGCCCTGTGGGACACCTGTAGTAACTTTAACATCACTACTTCTTGAGTTCTTCCTGACAGGTGGTCATAAAATCTTAAAAGTCTGTTTACATAAATCCTATAAGCACATTTTACCCATTTATCCTGGTGGTATCCAGCGATTGATTTGGTAAAATCAATACAATATTTCTTTAAGAAACACTGTTCTATTATTAAGGATAATTCATACTCTTTCTTCATTTGCAGGTCATCATCATCGTCTTCCTCACTGGCTCACTTTCTCTCATCACTGTTGTTGGAAACATCCTGGTGTTGGTGTCATTTAAGATCAATAAAGCACTGAAGACAGTGAACAACTATTACCTGCTCAGCCTTGCGTTTGCTGATCTGACCATCGGCACGCTGTCGATGAACCTGTATACCACCTACATCATCATGGACCAGTGGGCTCTGGGGCCAGTGGTCTGTGACTTGTGGCTTGCAATAGACTATGTGGCCAGTAACGCCTCAGTCATGAACCTGCTTGTTATCAGCTTTGACAGGTAACAGAACGTGATCTATTATACATTTTTTGTTGATAAACTTTGACATCTGCTGGAGGATTAGTTTGTAAGGAGTTATTCTGATTGCTTGGTAGAAGTCTATTCTAATCATAAAAAGCATATATTTGCATGTGGTATCATGATGGTATAATGTCGGGAGCCACAAGTCCCTTGTGTAGAATTTAAACATTTCTGTCTCTAGTGACTTTTATAGCAGGTACACGCTACACGACTTTCAGCGTGGTATGATGGCTGTAAAGTTCACACTAAACAACTTCCTGTCTTGCATCATTGTGGTTTGCAGACTACATGACTGATCGGCGACAGGGTCACACATTACAGACAGAACTGTTACAGTTACTCTGTATGTGTGCAGTTACTTCCTTTCTGTGTTCTTTTAGGTATTTCTCTGTGACCAGACCTTTGACGTACCGGGCCAAGCGCACAACCAAGCGAGCCATGACCATGATTGGACTGGCCTGGTCCATCTCTTTCATTCTGTGGGCCCCAGCCATCCTGTTCTGGCAGTACATTGTGGGTAAGCGGACAGTCCAGCCCAGTGAGTGCTACATCCAGTTCCTGTCCGAGCCCATCATTACATTCTGCACGGCTATCGCTGCCTTCTACTTGCCAGTAACTATTATGGCATTCCTGTTTTGGAAGATCTATCAAGAGACAGAGAAGCGTGCTAAAGATATACAAGGTCTCAAGGGATCTGGGGCAGGACACAGCCCGAGCCAGGCTCAGAATCAAGGGAGTGGGAGATCTGGGGGAGAAGGTGCGACTAACAGCCAGAAGGATTCGTCAGCCATGCTGCGCCAAATGAGCTCTCAAAGCTGCAGCAGCTACGAACTAAACAAGGACAACGCCAGCATACCAGGAGGAAAGGGCAGCAGAGGGAGGTGTGGCGCATTCTGCTTCCAGTTTTCGTCGCTGCTGCCAGGTCGCCATGCATCCAGAAGGTCCGTCAACACCACCACAACTACGGTGGGGGAAGCCGAGCAGAGCAGCTCTGACAGCTTTAACAACAATGAGGTTGGTGCATCCGGGGACCAGTCGGGTTCAGAGGATGACGCTGATGGTGCAGACGCATCGAGGCCTCCGACAGGTTGGACTTAACTTTACTAAGACCTGGTTCAGACTGACAGCACAAATCAGTTTTGGGGCATATCTTGATTGTCCCCAGATTCAATTTTGGATCCAAATCACATTTGGTGGAGGTGGTTTGAAGTGAGATTCCAATTAGATTTCTACAGAAGCGTCTCAGACCGAATGCTCTGGCTGCTCAAATCGGATTTGACGTCGGCCACAGAGCTTGCTAAATGTCCCCGGAGACCGCCAACACTGCCGCCAGGCAATGGCCTCGACGCAGCGTCGACGACCCCGTGATCCCTCCTTCACCGGAGGAGAGCGGACGGCAGCTCCAGAGTCCAGTCTACCAGGGCTCATTTTCTGAACCCAGTGTAGCATGAAAGCATGGTGGAATTATCCAGCTCGCTAACTAACGGCCGGCTGGCTAGTTAGCGAGCTTGTTAATTCCACCATGCTTTCATGCTACACTGGCTTCAGAAAATGACAACGCTGTCATTCACCTGCTGATAGCAATGCACTTTACTGCGCTGTCACTGTGTGGATCCAGCATTAAGTTGATATATTTTACTCATTTAGCGGCTGGCTAGTTAGCTAGCAGTAGAGGGTGACACGGGAGTGGATTTTCACTCCTGTCCCGTCCCGATCTCATGTTGTGTTAAAAATAAAGAAAATAGCATTTATTCACATCAGAACTGCATATTTATATAGTATAAAGTATAAAAAGTATAAAAACTGGTCTATTGTTATTCTGGCTGTGGTTACATTTGTCTTTGACTTTTATGATCAGAACTGTGTGTCCATATTTGACCTGCCTGGTCGGATATATTTCCGCAGATATTCCCTGCGGTGCATCCAAAATGGCACTTGGTGCACAAAGAGCTTTCTTCTTGTCCCGCCCTCTGATGTCTGGACACACAAATCTAATCTGATCTGATCATTTGCAAATAACTTTCAAAAAGCTCTGATTTGAGAAAGAAATCTGATTTGCCTGCAGTCTGAACATAGCATAAGTGGTCTTGTTTACATGATATTTATAAAAAATAATACAAATATACATAATGTCCTATCCATCTATCTATCTATCTATCCATCTATCTATCTATCCATCTATCCATCCATCCATCCATCCACATAATTGTAAACAATTTTTTTTACTAATCAACACTGCTTCTTATCAGGCCACACCAAACTGTATTCCTCATTGTGACACAATAAACATCAACAACGACACCTTTATTGCACTGTTATATATTTATTAAACATCGACATGGTAGCTTACCCGAGTAGTGCCGAACATTTTCTCTTGTGTGTCAAGTTCAATAAATAAAGAGCATTTTGGAAATTATATACAGAAAAACTTAAATCTGCTGATGCTGCAGGTTTAAGAAAGTGAAAATGCACAAATACAGTGCTGTGCAAAAGTCTCGAGTCCATGGCCCCAGACTTTCTTCTATTTTATATGCAGTCTTAAGGAATAGTTCTCCCGGCCTTCTGAAGCACTTATCTGCTCTCATTTGCAGTCCAGTCCCTGCAACTGGCCGGTTTCAGAAGAATGCTTTTTTTTTTTTTTGGGTTGTTTGTTAAACCACACAGCAATCTATGAATCATTCAAGCAAAAAACATCTAACTTAAGGCATGAATCAGTGAGAAACAGGTGCAGATGATCAGGCCGGTGATTAGTGTACTGGTGATGCTGAATGCTGAGTGGTTGGAACAGATGAGAGGGGAAATGAGGCTGCTGCTGAGGTTGGTACATAAACAGGCTATTACAGCGAAATATTGTTCCCATTTAATTTAATATGAAGAAATCGTATTGAGGGTGGCTCAAGACTTTTGCACAGTACTGTATGTAAATGTATGTGCGTGTCTTTTACTAGTGAGCATGTAAACATTATGGCATATACACTTCTAGATGTGTGTGTGTGTGGATGTGTGTGTATGTCAGACATGATGTGGCCCCAGGCGTAAAACTGAGAACGATCTGCGGTGTTTGCGCAGCAGCAGCCGGATCTTCTCGTCGTCCGAGTCGGGGTCGAGAGGTTTGTTGTACTCCTCGTCCTCGAGCTCGGTGTCTGAGGCGCCCTGTCTCTCGGTCCTGGACGCTTGAGTGGAGCTCGGCTCGGACGCGCTCTTCTTACGCCACTTAGTGCGCCGGTTCTGAAACCACACCTGAGGGGGAAACGTGTGGATCGCAGCAGAGCGTCACATCATGACCATATACAGAGTGTACATACTGTAGTAAGAGCGAAGTGTGATGCTCAAATCTCCAGCATAACAATGCAGATAAAACCTATATGTGTACAGTGACCTTGAAGCTGTCTTAGTCTAGTCCATCCCATGAAACTTTTTACACTTTTTTACTTTTTTATTCTATTTACGTTTTTAAATTTGATGATATTCTACTTTAATATACTTATTTAATTCTGTTCAACTGTATCTCACTAATGCGCTTCCACAGTCATCTTTTTAAAATTAGATTATTCTCTGTTCTATTTTATATAAATATACTATTTTAGCTGAATTAAAAAATATTCTACATAAACTTTTTACATATATTATTTTGTGGTCCATTTTTTTATTATGTTCTATCCAATTCTATTCATTTTTTTAATTAAATGTTTAAATCTTTCATTTTTGTTCTTTTATATTTAAAAACACATTTTCAGTTCTATTGGAAATAGTTCTATATAACTATAATCTTTTTAAAACTTTTTTTACTCCACAGCAAATTGCTCATTTTCTTTTCTCTCGGATTGTAAAACACACATTTAGTTTCATTCTGTTGACCTCTATTTCATATAAACTTGCACTTCTAAAACACTTTACCCTTTTAAAAACTTGTAGTCTATCCGGGGTTGAGAGTTCAATTCCCACCTCGGGTCTGTGTCCGTGTGTGTGCGTGTGTGTGTGTGTGTGTGTGTTTTCTTCTCATGCTTGGTGGGTTTCCTCCAGGTGCTCTGGTTTCCTCCCACAATGCAAAGACATGCAGGTTAGGCTAACTGGCATGTCCAAAATGCCTGTAGTGTGTGTGTGTGTGTGTGTGTGTGTGTGTGTGCTTGTGTGGTCTGCGATGGATTGGTGCCCTTTCTAGTGTGTACCCGGCTTCATGCCCAGAGTCCCCTGGGATAAGTGGTATGAGAATCAGAGTGAGCAGGTACGACCCTATTCTGTTCTGACCCTAGTCCTTTTTACTCTTTTATTTCAAGTGTAATATATTTAAAATATACTTAACCATAACCATTGAATTAAATGTATTTCTCTCTCATGTATTTTCTCTACTATAATTACCTTATTTATATTCAGCTCTATTTAATAGCACCTTCCTTCTTATATAAAGGAAATTACTTTTTGGAAATTATATTTAATGATTGTTTTTAAAATCATTAAATTATTTATATATAGTTCTGTCCAAAATTCTGTTCTATTGTGTTGTAATCCGCACTTTTTATTGTTTAATAAATCTCTTCGTCATTTCAGTCCTATACTGCTGATTTATATTTGGATTTTTTTAAATATTTTTTATAAATTACCCTTTCAAATTCTATTCTAGTCTATTCAGTTGTACTATGGATTTCAAATTCTATTTATTTGTATTTTTAATCATCTTTTTTATTTAACTACCCTTTTAAAATACATTTTGTCCTATTGTGATATATTTTCATTTCAACTGAATTTGATGATGTCATCTTATTACTCTCTTATTAAATACTTAATTTTAATATATATTTAAATAAATTCTATAGTAGTCCATCATGTTCTATTCAGTTCTGTTGTAATCTACATGTGTTTTATTTTAATCTACTGTTTTTAATTTGTTATTTTTTTAACTGCCATGTTGTAATCCACTGTAGCGCAAGAGACTCTTTCAAAATCTATTTGATCATGATTCCCTTACACATGGTTCTTTTGTAATATCACTTTAATCTGTTTGTTTAAATCAATTATAATCTTTCCTTTCTATTACAAAGCTGCTCCTTTAATCCTATTTTCCGATAATATGCTTAAAAAAAATCTATTCTTCTTCATTCTGTTCTCTTCTGTTATGTTGCAATCTGCTTCCTTTAAAGGTTCATTTAAACAGTTTACAGTTTTAATTAGATCCATTTAATTTTTAAATTTTATCTTAAGTCTACATTTGCCAGTATGACCCTACAGTATATAAATACTGTATGATGTGTGTAACAGAAAGCCTTTCATAAATTAGGCAACATAAAGAAGCAAACTGTATTTATGGACTACAGAATCTGAAGGATAATGTGTGAATTTATTCATCATGTTTACATGCATTATTAGTGTGTGTACGGCTTTCTTACTTTGACCTGTGACTCGGTCATGCCCAGTGAGTACGCCAGTCTCGCTCTCTCTGGTCCCGCTAGGTATTTGGTCTGCTCGAAGGTTTTCTCCAGGGCGAAGATCTGATGCCCGCTGAAAGTGGGCCGTGTGTGTTTCTTTCTGCCCACTGTCTCACCAGGATGCCCACTGTCTACTGAAGGAAAAAAAAAAAAGAACTACAGATCCGACTAACCCTTACACATTTGTATTTTTGATTTACTTAAGCGCAGTTACACAAATTAGTTAATTGTAGTAAACGTGTGTGTCATCAATTTGTTCATTAAATGAACATGTTATTAGAATATCTTGATCAATTCAAAATAATTAAGTAAGCACTGAGCCAATCAGGGGTTCATGTCTATTATGAAATTCATCATAAATGCCAAAGGAAAAAACAAGTTTGCTATAAGAACTTAAATGTTTAAAACATTTGATATATTTTGTAGTATGTGTTACAATGGGCCTTTTGTAAACTGTGCACAGGTTTGCTGTTTAAACTCAATTCAGTTTAATTAAATTATATCTAATAAGTGTATTTATACATGCTTAAATAAAGATGTCTAAAAATTTCTCCATTCTGTTTTTATGATGCATTTTAATAAACTTCTGAACATTCTAATTACCACACGGTCCAAATGTTAAAACATAATTTATTTAAATAATTAGTAACATTACATATATTCACAATAATCTGAGCAATATGACAATTTTTGTGGGGTGCTAATATTTATAGCAATGTAGTATTCATTTAGTAATTAGATTTTATTATATATATCTTTTTTTTTTTATTTATTGTTAGGTACATGTTATTTTTTTATACATATTTTTTATACATATACATAAGAAAACCTGATGAGTAAACTTTCTTTAAAAAAAAATATGGCTCATGTCACTTCAGATGTTTTTTAGCTGATACTAAATTTTGTATATTAGAGGTTCAGTGAATGAAGATCTTACTAATTCAATAATATGTTGCTGAGTTTTCTTACTGTTGCTGCACTGTTGTCTTCCTCCTCTCCAGTCGTAGCCTCCCTCCACCCAGCAGCTGGTGCGTCCCTTCATGCCCGGGCACTCACTAGGTTTTGGGAAAGCACCCAAAGCTGTTGGGGTGTAATCCCGGTTATAATACACCCCTGGAGTGGGCACGGTGCCACTGAAACCCCCCATGCTGGAATATCCTGAGAGCAGCGCGGTGTTGGCCGGGCCACCCACTACAGACCGGCTCAGGATGTCACTGATCCCATGTGGTGTGCCCGCCTGCAGCTGGGCATTCAGGTTTCCAGGTGCGAGCTTGTAGAAGCTGTTGGGCATAGAGTACTGGCACACAGGTGCCTTGATATCTGTTGGGAACTGATTCAAACCGTTGTTGAAGAGGAAAGACCCAGACAAGTTGGGCTCCATGGGAACCAGCGCGTGTCCTACGTCTTTGTCCGATAACGATGGATCCAGGGTGAATATTTAATATTTAATGGCCAGGAGGATCTCACTTCCAAGGCCAGCTTTGGTGTGATCCACTTTGGGAATGCCCTCCAGAACAAGACGAAGATCTTCCTGAAGTTATTTCTTAAGCTGTCGAATTTCTTCTCCTGAACTTTCACCTGTTTTGTTCCATACTTTGTGCTGCAACTCCAAAGTCAACACCATGCGTCTGGCCACCTTTAACCCAGTCCTACTCCCTGCAGAGAAATTGCCCTCAAAGTCTGCTCCTCGCTCTCTGATTATAAAAACAAGCTACCTTGCACAGATGTGGCACTCTCTTGATAATGATGACCAGCGTTAGTCTGCTGGGCCTGGACTGGACAAGGCTGCAGCGTGCACAGAGCCTGATTGGCCAACGTGCAGGACGCCAGCTCTGGATTGGTTGGTGGCAGATTAATGTCTTTTTGAACTGGCAGGGTGGGAATAAGTGAGTTTTTGATGGCCTCCCTGCCCTGTGTGTGGAGAAGCAGTTACACAGCGGAGTGGAAAGAGATGGCACTTTAGGAGCCTGTCATGGTCGTCGGTTTGATTTTGATTGCAGAATTGTGAGCTACAAATAGTGACTTAATGGAGAATTGGTAGAAGAGCTTTTACACTGAGCTTGTTATTCTGCTATATGACATGTTGAACAACACAGGGATTTCTGCTTCAATTTTTCCTTGAGGTTTATGATGGAAAAGACAGATAGACAGACGGACAGACAGACAGACAGATAGATAGATAGATAGATAGATAGATAGATAGATAGATAGATAGATAGATAGATAGATAGATTATGCAAAACACAAAACCCAATTTCACATCAAAACAGGAAGAAATATATGGAAGAAAAAAGAGTTACTTTGCTCTTTTTTAATGTTTTAGCCTATTTATTTATTTATTTATTTATACCTACAGTATACTCAAATGAATAAAATGTATTATTCAAAATAACATTTTATTTCATATTCTCTTCTTGTCTTTTTATATTTTATCGCTTCTTTTTCCATCCCTCACTATTAAATACATTAATATGATTTTCTCTTTTCATCCCCCTCTATTGGAAGAGACACTAAAAGCCAATACAAATATTAGATAGATAGATAGATAGATGAACAAATAGACAGACAGACAGACAGATAGACAGACAGACAGATACCAAACTGACAGTTACTTCAAATTTCACATGACAAAAGCACAGCATCATCCACTTACTAGATCCCAAGCCTGACCTCACATTAACACAGAACCCACAGAAGTGTCTTTGGCCAGTAGGGGACACCACTCACACAATAAGTACAACGATCCTGGTGCATTTAAAGGATATGATTAAGATGTTCTTTCACAGACCCGGTAAAATCCAATTGAGAATAAAATAAAAATTAATATACAGAAATTAATTTACAGATACTACTGATGACATTTTACAGATGAGTATCGTATCAAGTGTGCTTGTATTCTCTCCTCGATCGCCTCCTCGAAATACATCATGTGTTTGTGTGGTAAGACCAAAGACAGGTTCACAGGAAAGATAGCAAAAAACAGCATCTTTTTTTTAAATGTAGATTGTAAAGAATTTAGACACAGTCTCAATCTTAAAGGCGCATTAGTTAAGATCAAAGCTCTATTGGTTATGTAGGTGAAGTAAAACAACAATGGATTTATCCTGTTTCTCATTTTCACTTAAAAAGAAAAGAAAAGCAGCTTATTTTTACATGGACAATGGTGTTGTAACATTGCAGACTAACTTGTGGACCAGCAGACAATAAAAATGCTTGACAGAGCAATTCTAATGCTATACAAAACAAGAAACTCAGCTCAGGTTTGGTCAGGAATGCCTTCGCCTTCGCTATTTTCAATTTTTATTTATTTGATGAGCTCTGATGAGGTTTTCAGATGGTCATTACTGTACATCATTGCCTGTATTAATGTTTGATGCTCTTACCCAAGATGAGAGTGGTGATGGCCAGAAGTATTGAGACAAAAATTTAATTCAATGGTTTAATGACATTCTCAAATTGAAACGTTTCAATAATGACAATCAGATAAATAGGTGGATATAAAGGGTGGATTTCAGGAAGCAAATGTGATGAAAGTTAAAAACTGCATTTATTTATAGTTTGAAATTGTTTTCTTAGACTATTGTACTATAGAAAAGTAAAAAAAAAAAAAAAGAAGAATTTAAACTCCCAAATAGGATTTTAAGTCCTCTGAGATAGGGCTAAATAAGATGGCTGTGTAATTGGTCTTTCTAAACACACACTCATTAAGCATCAATTAGCTGATGAGCTTTTCCTTGTGCTTAATTATTGCAATCAATGCACAAGGCCTATGAACACTATGTAAACAAACAAACAAAAAAAGCTGGAACCATGGAAAAAAAAAGGACTTAATTTCACTGTTGCAGAAACCCACGCACCGCTGGAGGGTGATAGCTGCCATTAAGACTCAATACCTGAAGGTGCCAAAAAGAAAAAAAAGAACCCAAAATGTTAATGTCGTGGGGTCTGGCCAGATGAAGCCCACGAAGCGAATGAAATTTGAGAAGATGGAAGAATCTGAAGGCCAGCGCAACAAATCACCACGCTGATGCAAAAAACTTAAACAGGTAATAAGCTTCTCAAGAAAGACGGTTACACAGATGTGGTTCTTGACATTATTGAAGGTGAAAACATACATGCCCTGCACAGAATTCAAGGTGTTGTAGGAAATGGTGAGTCCACACTTGGTGAAGTGTGCCGTTTCCTGGAAATGTTTATTTTGGATATCAGCCCTGTTACTGAGTAGAAGGGTGGATCCTCACTGGTAGAGCCAGTAGTGATTGACAACCTGACACGTTGTGAAACAAAGATGCCTACAAGTCACTTGTTAAATCGGAAACCGAAAGATTTGTCTGGTAGATGAAAAAATCACTCTTACCCAACTCTTACCAAACCAAAGCCAGACTTGAGATCCACCCACTAAAAGCAGAGCTTCCAAGAGCTTCTCTCTACAATGGAAAATTGGCTTCTTCCTCTTCTTGTTAAATGTGCCCTTCAGCCTATTTATGATTTAAGTCATATATCCTGTATATTCATAATTTATTTACAAATAATGTAAGCTAAATTTGTAATGTATTTGCTGTTGATCAGAGAAGAGGTCTAAGGCATTTTTACTGTATTATTGTGCTGTTTTTGGTACGATTGTCATAAAGCCAGTTTTTCATTACTTTTTCAGCTACTTCAGCCAGATACTCTATAACCAAATTAGTAAATCCACCTGTTTTGTGAACGTAACAACATAGCATACAGTACACTGCCTGGCCAAAAAATATCATACACTCATATTCAATATATTGTTTCAATAAGCTTAAGCAAGGTCACTACATTTACTTCGGTCCAGAATAACATTAATTTCTCTCCAAGATCTTGTATTAATAATGAGATAGTAAGTAAGTAAGAAAAAATCTCAATGGGGTTCAAGTCTGGACTCTGTGGTGGTCACTCCATGTGTGAAAATGATGTGTTTCATTCTCTGTAAACCACTCTTTTACTGTTTCAGCTCGATGAATCCTGGCATCGTTATCGTAATTGCCCGTGCAATTATGGAAGAAAAAAAAAATCCATCGATGGAAAAATCTGGTCATTCAGGTTTTCAGCTGACCTTGTTTTTTGGGCACAAGACCGAGCCTAGACCGGATTAACTAAAGCAACCTACAGGATCATAACTCTGCTCGCAAAAGCGTTTGGATGGTATACACTAGGCATGATGGGTGCATCACTTTATCCGCCACTCTTCTTACACTGATGCACTCATCCCTCTGGAACAGATAAATCTGGACTCAGCAGAACACATGACCTTTATCCAATGCTCCACAGTAAATTCCTTATGCCACCTACCTACTAAAGGGTTTTGCTAGGGAGCATAAAGTATTTTTTTTTCCAATTAACCTCACTGATAAGTTGTTTTATCAAGGCTACACAGCTGTTTAGTCCCAACCTCTTGAGTTCTCTTCACATTGTGAGTGTGGAAATGCTTTTACTTTCACTATTAAACATAGCCCAGAGTTCTACTGATGTTTTTTTTTTTTTTTTATGATTTCATTTCATTACGCGTTTAAGTGATTTCCCATCATGCTCATTCAGGATGTTTTTTCCTGACCATTCTTGTTTGTTGAAGATAATGGTTCACCCTGATCCTTCCAGATTTTAATAATGTGTTGGATAGTTCTTAACCTAATTTTAACAATCTCGCTAGTTGCTTTCTTTGCTTGATGCAGGACAATAATTTGACCCTTCTGAAACATAGTAACATCTTTGCCATGACCACAGGATATGTCTTTTGACATGATCATTTAAGGAATGAGAAGCTACTCACTGGATCATTTTGTGATAAATCATTTTCTGCCAGGTAAACAATATTATACTCACTGCAGTAACTAAATAATGGAAGACTCTTAACTATTTCCTTAAAATCCAGGTGGTGACTTTTTTTGGATGTTGAGTGAATGTTACCTGGACATTTTGGCCACCATGATTACTACCGTACTTAATAACAGTGTCTGTACTTGCTTGGAAAATCACTTTGAAATGTTTTTCATTTCTTGTCATCAAGTTGTTTGGAGAGTTAGCACAGTCTTTTTGTTAGTTGTTGTTAGTGTTTTACAGTAAATGAATATGGCTTATGGCTAATATGGATTTCCTTTTCGAACAAACTTAGATGGGGTGAATTAAATTGGTTTTGGAATATGTCTTCAAAATGCGTATTGAGATCATTGCTTAAACCATTTTTATTATATCGTTAGCATTTCATCCATACTTTTACAGGCTACTATGAGGAACCTTCAAGTAAACTGGGACTAAAAGCAGTCTGATCGTGGCTTTGGTGTACTGAGAAAACTTTCTACCATAATGATATACAAGTGCTGTTTCCAAAAGTCCTGGTTTGACTTGAACACTCCTCATAGATCTAGTAATAAATCTAATAATAATAATAATATCGCATCTTTAATACTTTATCAATGGATTGTAGTTTTCCAGAAATACAGATACAGAATTACATTTATTAACCAAATACAGTATGTATTTGAAGGAATTAACAGTCAGCCTAAAAAAAATTTAAAGTTTTGGTTTCGTGAGATGAATCCTCTGTCCACTATCTAAATAGCAATATCATGCTCTTTATCCAAATTCCTTGTAAAGAATCATAGCACAAAGTTCCTCAATCTTCATCCACAGCTCTGTTTTATATTCCATTCACTCCACAAGAAGATTACAATTTTTATACATTTATCGATTTCTATCTAGGTTAATGAATACATTATGTCAATTTACATATAATTTAACCCAAATACATTCCCCTGTGGTTACTAAGATGCAATATTTCAAATGTGCATACTGGGGAATTTTTTTTGAATCACTTAAATGGCTGATGTAACCTGGTTGTAAACACCTCATGCTTTGATTCATCCATTTATTCATGTTTCATGTCTTCTGTATATTCAATCTATTTTCTAATATATACAGTCATGTGTAAAAGTTAGTGCCCCCTCTTTTAATTCTATTTGTGTGTGTGTGTGTGTGTGTGTGTGTGTGTGTGCGCGCGCA
>JAOVVB010000036.1:4730721-4748646 GCA_028570985.1 Heterobranchus longifilis
CACGCACCGTTGGGGGCGGCGTAACACACTCGGAGGACAGCGCTATCTGCTCCTTCCGCGTGCATGAGCTCACAGACACCCTTGATTGGCTGTAGAGCCGTGATTAATGTGGGAGCACTAAGTACCTCTCATCCCTCCCCTCTGAGAGAGCTCGGCCACTCAGCTCTCTCGAGACCTCCGGCTGCGAGTGGTTACAGCATCACAGCATGGGAATCTAACCAGCGATCTCCAGATGACAGGGCGAGCACTTTACCACTGCGCCACTCGGAGGCGTCGGTCAGATCCTTTAATAGGCCATTCATGAAAGCCCTCCAATGTGGCTGAATTAAAACAATTCTGCGAAGAAAAGTGGGCCAAAATTCTTTGGCAGCCATGTGAAAGATTCAGCCAGTTATCACAAACACGTGATTACAGTTATTGCAAGGGTGGCAAAACCAGTTATTAGGATTAGATTACATTTCACATAGGACAAGGCAGGTTCGGACAGATTTTTTCCCCTTAATTAATAAAATCATCATTTAAAAACTGCATTTTATATTTATTTCAGTTATCTTTGTGTAATATTAAAATTATTTTGATGATCTCAATCACTTAATGGTGACAAATAAGCAAATAATAATAATTAATTAGAAACGCACTGTATCTTTTTCACCTAACACAGTCACATTATGATCCACATGATTTCCCCTGTGTATGCTTCTGATGCTCTGTATTCATTTACTTTCAGATAAACATAGTCGCACGTGTGGCCACCGCTGCCTGGGTCCCATGAAATTTCTTTCCAAAGTGGAAGGGAACGCAGGGTTGATCGCCTCGAGGGACATCTCATCCCGCGCAGACCGACTTGCTTTCCTGTGCCGTCCAGTTAAAGTGAACGAGAAGGTCAGAATACGAATCGAAAATGGGTGCTCGTCAAGTGATGGTCACAGAGCTATCGGGATCGGGTTTACAAATGACTCGCCGCTAAACAGTACACAGGGCCCGAGGAACAGCCGCCAATCCTGCCTGGTACCTCTTCCTGAGAACTTGTGCCTGCCAGGAGCAGAAATCGAGTTCTGGATCAACTATGCATTATATGTGATTATCCGGGCAAGCGATAAGACAAAATATTACATGAAAGCAGAAGGACTAGATATCAAGGAGCAGCTATTTGTTTTCTTGGATTTTTGCGGAAGCCTAAGCACAGTTCGTCTTTTGGGTAATTAGCGCAAACACTCAGAATAAACCCATTTCTCATGTAATACCATATTTAGTATACTTCTTATAAATATTATTATTAAGAAGAAGAAAAAGAAGAGTAATTTAACATTAAAACATTTTTGTTTACTCTGTTTGTTTGTTTGTTTGATATTACGATACAGGTTCAAGGAAAAAGAGTCGCACATCTTGCTCTGATCTTCCATCATGCCTGTCTAAAGAAGCAAAAGAGCAAGCACTTGAAGAGAACTTTCTTAACCTCAGTCTCATCTCTGATGATAATGCAAACTCAGGTGGGCTTACTTATTCTTTTTACTCCTTATTCTGTGCAGGACCATGGGAACTTGGGGCATAAGGCTGGGTGTCCCTGTGCTTGGGTAAAGTACCCAAGCACAGGGAGAACATTCACACTCCATGCTCACATAGTAAATAAATAAATAATTCAGCTTATTTGATGAGCAATATTAGGCAATGGAACCACTGGTACTTGATGGATAATGTACTTCCAATCTCATGCACTCTTCTAATGTTTTTAATTAGACTTTATTTCACCTACCACAGGATTGGCCATATTAAATACACTTCATATATAGAAACAAAAGCATAAATAATAACTAAGATGACAAAATGGTGCGCAAATCAGCACGCTCTCAACAGTCGTGAAGAGACGAGTCAATCCGGGACATTTATAAGCTCACACAAGGGGAAGACGCGTAGAGCACTTTCCATCGAATGTCTTATGCCATCCCCAATGTTGTGCGAGCACTGGTTTGAAAAGATGTTATTTCCACCTTGGTTGGTAGGTGTTGCGTTGATGGGTGGTGGGGAGGGGGGGGGGGGGAATCTGGCGGAAGACACATTCAGCATTCAACAATGCTTGAACAAATCTGACTGAAATTCATGCTTAAACTGTAACAAATAATAAATACACTTAATGTCAAAGGTTAATTCTATTTACAACAATTTTGTTGGACATGTCCTGATAAGTGACAGCTGTGAGAGCTTTTGTTATAAACCCATTCCTGAGATGTATTTGATTGCGTCTTTTTGGTTTTCCAGACGAAACAGATGTTTTCACAGAAGCGCCACCATGGCAAGCAAGTCACTCACCATTACACACTCATCCAGCAGTATCTTCTCAAAGATCAGGTCCAGCCACACACAGACAGACTGCAGTCGACAGCCTTTTAAAGAGCAGGCATCAGTCTTCAACGGTAATGATTAATGATTAATAAAATATATGAAGTGGTCTAGGAAAAAAACAGATGTCACTGTGTCTAAAAAATAAAATAAAAGTTTGGTTTTAGATTTTGCTTGGAATCTTGAATGTTATCCTTCTGTAAAAATCACGTTTTCTAAAGATGCAGGTTAACAAACATGGTGGGTAAAAAATGTTGTCACAGCATGAATGCCATGTTTTGATGTGGTTTTGACAGATAAGTCTGCTAAGACGAAACTGATAACTCAGCTTGTAAACAGAGAGGGACTGTCAGTATGCCAAAGACACTCCTTCATGTATTTTCCTTTTAACTTTTGGAAGTAAACAAGAATGTAAAAATTGCTACTTATTCAATTTTCAGTTGCGACACGCGCAAACATATTCCCCTTGAGGAGGAACTGTAGCTTGCAGAACTACTGGACGTAAATATCAAAACTTAAGGAAGCGACATATTTACGTTACTGTGCAAAAGTTTTATGCACCATATTACCTTTAGTGCATTTTTTTAAAAATATATGTTTATCATGTCTGCATTATTATGTACAAAATCAATTACTATTTATATATATACTATACCTTAAAATGTATGAATCAGTAGTGTTTGATACAGATTTGTGTGGTTTTATAAGTTAAACAGCTGTTAGGTTTTACTGAGCATGCTGGAGAATTTGAGTTCTTCTGGTAACTTTGTCACACTTTCCCCTTTCTATTTTCATGGAAATTTTTAGTTTCCATTAAAATAACTGTAAATCTATAAATCTGTTATATGATATATTCCTTTCTTTACAGGCATGCAAATATTCTTTTGTAATGTTATTTTTTAATTAATGTTAAAGTTATGTTTCAAAATATTTAATGCTTTGTATATAATAATGCATACATGATAAACATGGTGTGTAAAACTTATAAATACATTCGAGTCAGTCCAGAACTTGTGATGAAATTTCTTAAAACCGAAAGCGTAAAAACCGACTGACTTCAAGCAAAGTACGGTGATGAGACTCTTAGCCACAGAAAAATTTGAATGATACAAAAGATGTAGAGAAGGGTCCGTGAATGACGATCCCGGCCGCGGTGGGTCGAACCCACTGCAGTCATTTCCATAAATATTCAGCGAGGAGAGCGGCTGATCCTTGAAAATCGACAGATAACCATAAAAAAGTTTTGCTGCAATGCTATTTGTGTATATGCTGTAAGACATATTATAGTGTTGTATCCTAAGGGTACTGTAAGCATTAGTACATTACCACTGTGCAACACAGGTGTGACATTGAGCAGTAGTTTTACAAAGCACATGTTTTGTGTTTACTCCACTATCACTAGGAGGAGACGGATGTGACGTATTTGCTGAGAGCGTTTAAGCAGCAATACCTTAGCTCAAATGAGGTGCATGTGACCGTCTGGAGGAACAAGCTTCTGAAGAGTGCGGTTGATGCTCTATCCAACAGGAACTTCTGCTGGACTAAAACACCTTTGATTAAGTTTGCTGGCGAGGAGGCTTTCGATAACGGAGGCCCGAGAAGGGAGTTTTTTAGGTAGGCTTTACTGAAATTCTTTGGTCTTCCTTTTCAGTGGTAGTAAACTGGCCAATCTTGGATGTGTCTAAGCTCATGCATCTGGAAGTTGGCGGACAGCGTTTTCTGCTTGTGTGCGAAAGGGCGGAGTATGCTGTTGGTTGAGAATTGGGGGCAAAAAATTACTGAACTGGGAAATAAATTCAATGTGAATTTTGTCTACTAATATATATGTATAATAAGTCGCATGCCGATAAAATATCTCTAATTTTGTTGTTTCTCCTAATGCATTGATTTCAGACTCCTGATGATCGAGGCGCAAAGAAATCTGGGTATTTTTGAGGGAAACCCAAAACACTTGCTCTTCACTTATGACCAGATTGCTTTACAGCAGCATAAATATGAGCAAGCTGGGAAGCTTGTAGCTTGGTCTATAATTCATGGAGGACCAGGACTCAAATGTCTAGACGCTCGCCTTTACCAGCTCATGTGTGGTGTAGAAATGGATCTGGCTGATTTTGACTGGCGCCTCATACCAGATGCCGACGTCCAAAGCAAAGCACAGAAAGTATGCTTCTGTCTGCAACTATTTATAGATCCCTTTATTCATGTTTATCTGAAAAAATACCCAATCCTTATCTCCTGTGCCTTCTCAGATCTTATCTTGCACAACATCTGAACACCTTTGTGCTCTGCAAAGAGAGTTAGGAGACTGGATCTGTGACTGTGGATTTCCGGGGATTTATGGACCAAACATTTGCGTCCAAGACGTTCCTAAGATTTACTCCTACATCGTGAAGCACTACATTTATCTCAGGTAATGTATAGAAAGCGCCGGTTAATGTAAAGGCCACCTCCAAGTAATTTTCTGCTTAATTCCCAGTTTAGTCTTAGCCTTAGTTTGTCTTTCTTATAAATGAAATTCTTAGTACATCAGAGTATGCATGCTGACTGGAATGCAGCCTTGCCAGAGAATAGCATTTCTTATCTTAACGTGAGCAGTGAAGCTTTCTACTTTTTGTAACATTTACAGACTTTTAGTCCGAATAATAAGTCCTTTCTTCTTTTTGCATGGTATAAACTTTAAGAAAGAGAGAGTGAGAGCAAGGCTGCAGTTGAAAAGACAGTTTATAGCTGCTATAGCATACGTATTTACAGGAACTAACCTGTTTTATGGAAGTTCCATAAAGCACATTAAATATTAACTATAAAAAAAAATTCACGTGTCTTACAGTAATGTTTCTTGTGTCTTTGTAATAATTGTAAAATTGTAATAATTGCCAAAACTATGTGCTATAGAAACAGTAAAACATTTCAGGACAAACTGTTACTGTATAAGAAATGCATATATAAAAGGTTTATATTTATTTTCTTCAGAGTGTCGAATATGATCAGCCAGTTCACTGAAGGCTTAAACTCTTGTGGAAATCTGTGGGATCTAATAAAGACCAACTGGATCGATTTCCTTCCTTTTTTTATCAAAACGAGCGAACGGATTTCACGGTCGTCGTTCAGAGCCCTGTTTAAAATCAGCTGGAGTCCAGAAGGCACCAAAAGGAGAGAAGAGGAAGAGGAAACCATCTACTCCTGGGAGCTGGTGTTAAAGATGATCGAGGGTGAGCGTCATTTTCTTCAGATCTCTTTGATGTTTTTCTATAGTGATTTATCTCGCATATTAGTTATTACAGTATACCAGGGCCAAGGCTTTGAAGGAAACCAGAAAATTATATGATGTCATTTTTGGCTCCATCCTAACATTCACATGCATATTGTTCTAATTGCGCGCACACCAGATTTAATACAATATGCTATGTTTGCTTGACTTTCCGTAGACAAAGAATCATCGCTACGTTTCAAAGAGCTGCTTGTTTTTATTACGGGGGCAGACGAGGTTCCGGTGTTGGGATTCCCTGAAAAACTCAGCATCCACTTTTACCAACCTGAAAGGAAAGGCTTTCGTCTACCATACACGTCAACTTGCATGATGGGACTGTTTCTTCAACGAGGTGTCAGGAGTCATGTAGAGCTCAACAAGATGCTGCTGAGAGCAGTGAGAGACTCGACAGGATTTGGACAATCATAAGACTGTACAATATTTACACTTGTAAATAAAAAAAACTTGTTTAGTTTTGTGGAGCAGTTGGAGTGACCTCTGGGGGTTTCCTTTTTTGAAAGAGGAACTTGATGCTGCTGAGAGCAGCAAGAGGTTTGCCAAGATTTGATAAAATCATAAGACTGTATTGGAAGGGGAAACACCATTATTTTACTGATACAGAAAGTAAAAAATGGCTCAGGTTTGTTTTTGTTACATAAAGCATAAAGAGAAAGATATGATTTGAACTGAAGGGTCAATGTAAAAATGTAATATACTGTACATGTATAAATATGTTTCTACAGTATTATAAAAGTTATACAGACTCCTAAATATGCCTAGACTTTTATTATACAGAGTAAATGAAAATAGTTCTTCAGGATGAGAAAAAGAGCTTCAGCTCATTCCTTGTTGCTTCAGATTAAAAAAACAACAACTTTCGTTTAGGGTAAACCATCATATTTATAAACTATATTTGGATATTAATGATTAACATTCAAAACAATAATTATTTGTCCAAAAAAAAAAAGCTTGAAGGCAAAAAAAAATCCTACAATGCATCGACAGTACAATAGCAGATGAAAATAATCTACAGTAAGGCAAGAAGTCTGTGTGGCCTGCCAACATGTAGCATCGTTTAAAATTTTAACAGCCTGTTTCAGGAAATTAGTCCTGACCCTGCTGGCAGTCTGGCAATTGTAAATTCCCACTTCGGGGTGGGCAGTTGTTAATTCAAGGACATGACGCACACGGAAAGTGCTTAAACTCAGAAATTAATAACATCCGTGAAGGCTGCAAGTCAAACCAGGATTCTTGATTGTGCAGATGAGCAGAACACGGTTACGAAAGTAAAAACCACCTTTATTTCTCTATAATGGAGAACACATGTGGAGCGAGGACTGCATGGAGGGATGTGGCAATAAGTCCCAGTCGAGTTCCTGTAATGTGCAAGTGGTGCGGTGGGCAGTATGAGGTCGTGCAAAAACAGGTGATGAAACCAGGCTGTCTATTAAAGTATAGGGCTATTATAGGAGTTCCTGGGAGGCCAGCATTTCGGACATGAAGCAGGAAGTCCAATCAAGGCTCCGGGATGCTGAGAAAACTTTCTACCTTGGTAGATGGTATCCAAGCATTAGTGAAACCCAGGGATGAGCGCATTAGTGTAGCAGAGGATTATATAGAGAAATAAAGGGAGTTTTTACTCTCTGTGTTGTATAAATGCTAAACCGTTGCCTTTTATTCAGCTATTTTTCGTAATAATGTAGGAAAGTAAAAATCACATACATTTCATTTGACATGTAATTATGTAGGCTGATGAATGAAAAGCAACCACATGTGAAGATGTAAAATCGAGTAACCATATTCAAGATCATGTGAGCAGGCTAAAAAAAAAAAAAATTTTAATGCTAAAATGCGTGTGAAAAGCACAAGTGAAAATAAATGAATCACATAAAACACAAAAAGGAATCATTTCCCACACAAAGGCTGAGAACATGAAGAAGTAGTGGTCTTGTTTCTCCAGAGCCCAAATGTTTGGGCTGGATTCAAGTCTTTGTTGTGGCATTTGAGATGAATCGGGAGTGGAAACTTTGCCCAAACCTGGCAACCCTTGGGAAAGTTGGGAAACTCGCTGTAGGGCTCGGTGGTGTTTCTAAAACTGACCCCAAACAGGCCGCTAGACTGTATGCTGAATGACTATACGCTGGATGACTGTATGATGCCAACTCTTAGGAGGTTACCGCTGAAAATTCACTATATAGCAGCCTATAATAGCTCAAGTCAAGTGTTAAGAGACTTGCAACTTAATAGTTTTTTTATTCCTCAACTTTCAACTTGGAACTGTGCTAGATACATCACATGAGTAGTCACATTCCCTAAATTTGATATGTTTAATGATGCTTATGAGGAAGTAAAGTCACACTGATGAAATGCAGTGGCAATTCCAAGGGTATACTAGGAAATTCAGGGTGTTTTCTGAAGCAGCCTTTAATCATGTCAGCATTCCTAAAAGAAAAAAAAAAAAGCCCAGGAAAAGAGGATCAGAGGATCAGAAGATCCCTGTGCAGTGATATAATGTAGACGTCTACAAACGACAGGATCATGTGAGCTTTGTTTTTTTTTTTTTTCAGGTTGTAAAATCTCAATCTTGATTAAAATCTTATAATCAGATAATCAGATAATCAGATAATCAGATAATTCTGATGCTGACGCCAGAATATTCTGTTTGAGTCATTTGAAATATAAACACATTGTTTCGCGTTGCATTTCTCATGTCTCTTTCTCTCTTTCTCTCTCTCTCTTTCTCTCTCTCAGACACAGTCCGTCCTTGGATATGGAAAGTCCCACACTCCATTCGGAATGCTTAAACATTTATGAGTCATGTTGTGTGTAATCAACCTCAGGGACTTTACCTTTCAAACTTTTTCAAACTTTCTGTTAAAGTGTCAGAACAAGGATTTCAGAAAATGAAACATGATGCACAAGGCCAGTAGCTTCCTTCGGGGTATGAATAAACATATCACTTGACTTTATTGCAATGCTTTTATAATAAGCACAGTCTTATAAGAAAGTATGGTAGTAAAGAATTGGCGAAAATGCCAATCTTAATTCTCTTAATGTGCAATGATGGTATTTAAATCTTACAGGATCATGGAACAGTAGTATATACTGTATTGTAGATTTTATATTTTACATTCTTTTCTATTGGCATTTTGGCACTCTCTTGTTTTCTTTTCTTTTCTTTTTAAGTCACAAACAGTCATGTAGGCATTTCACCTCATATCGTACTGTGTATGGTTGTATATGTGATGAAAAAAAATGTAATTTGATATTCAATACGCAAGTTATCGGTACAGGTTTCAAGCCAGATGCCATCTTAGCCACAACCCGACCATTTCTCCAGGCTTGGGACTGTCACTGAAGATGCATCTCCAATAGCTACCTACTGTATTATGTATGGGTATAGGATTGCAGTATAGCCTGGCGGTTGGCGGTTGGAACCCCTCAGCCATCCAATCAGCAAGCCAGTGTCTCAACCATCTGAGCCACCACTGGAATAAAAAATGATTCATCTAACAACATCTTTAATTTAAGGGCGGATTTTCAGCGTGAAATATGTATGTTGAACAAAAACAATTAATGTTTATATTAAACTCATTAAATCATACTAAGTAAATTTATAAAATGTATTTATTCATTTAGGAGGTTTTCTACAATATCAATATGTAAACTTTTCATAAATTCTCCAACATTGCATTATAAAACGCTTGTGCAATGCATATAAATGTCTCTTGTACTCAGCGCTTTAGCACCCAATGAGTAACCTATTAAATGGGATTTGTTTACTGAAGATATACTGATCCTGTCTATAGAGTTCTGCGTTACTTTATCATAAACTTTCTCACTGACTCACTGACTTATCTCAAGCCTCCAGGAAGCAGGAGGAATAAAGAAGAATATTATTGCACTTGGATAAGTGATAAGTGCTTAGAGAGAAGCAATATTAAGTGACATCACCACCTGAAATAATGAAATGTTTTTCTGTTTCTGGATGTCCTTCAAATGTTCACAAAGACTCAATGAACTTTTTTCTTTCTTTTTTTTTTGTAGAGCTGTTTAACTACGGGGAATATGTTGAGCAGATAGTGTATAGTCGATCCTTATACTGTATATGGTGAGGAAAATCTAAAGAAAATGTAATAAAGATGCGTAGAAGATGCATATGGGGTTTTACTCTCACTGACTTTTTAGACATTTTTTATAATAAGCCAATACTTCATAGATAGATAGATAGATAGATAGATGCAAACTTGTAGATAGGTGTAACTTGATAAGGCATGTATCTGTGTGTATTGCTCAACTGTTGCAGAATACACTCACTTTCGTTTTCTATTACTGTAAATCCATTTATTCATTTATTTATCCTCAGGAAACTTTTTTTGTGGTCAGGGCGAGGGTGGATCCTATGTCGATGCCAGGAAAAACTGGGTGAGAGACGGGAATATATCTTGGATGAGGTATCATTTTATTGCAGGGAATTTTTTTTTTTTAAATAAAACACTTTGGTGATTGGGAACACCTGCTTTAGCATTATGATAGTTTAATCCTAAACAGTTTTAATCCTACCACTGTCCAAACTTCAGCTGTGATAGAAACACATGCATGTTTACAGCCATAAACTCACACTTCTGGTGAAGATATTTTTAAATCTAACAGGGAATTCCTGGTTTCATAATGAGGCTGAGTGTTTCCCTTTTTCTTACATCACAGAATCCTCATTTAAAGATCCTCAAAATAGGATTTTACTGGGTTTTTTTTTTTTTTTTTTTTTCCTGAGGCCCTCCTTGTAAACAAATTTGCACTGACGGGTATCTCAGAACCCGGACATGATTCAGTATAACAGCTGGAATCAAAATGAAGCTTGTTGAACCAGGAATTCTGAAAATATGCATAACTTAGATCGCCCAAAGTGCAACATAACACCTGATTTGATATGAAAGGTCACACTTACACTAAAATACAATACATGCAGGAGAAAACCAAATGACTTGGAGGAAACCCATGCAAAAATATGATATAGTGCATAAAGATTAAGCTCAAGGATCAAACGAGCAACCCTGGACTTGTGGTGCAGCAGCACTAACTATTGCAACACCATGATGCTTTACGTCTTTAATTATATGTAGAAATAAAAAACATTTTCCTACTACTTTGTGAACTCTCATGAACGATGGGATTTTGAAATCATCAATGGAATCAAAGTATACATGAACCAAGATTGTTATTTGTATTTGATAATACAAACTTACACAGTACTTTCCACTTGGGCTAGTACAGTACATGACTATGAAAGAAATATACAAATCATATATTGCTTAAAATAACATGACTCTTATGTAAAGTATGTGTCTTGTGATACAGTACAAGTTTAGTTTCATTTTGAATCATCGTTAAGCCCTTCCCTGACAAAAGAAAAGAAATGCTCTACAGATAAAGTAAAGCTATTGTTCTGCCACTCCTTCAGTCATGAGACAACAAGTAGAGTAACATATAAGACAGACAACAGTAAAGGAAAATATGACCTCATATTCAGCCCTAATATATTCAGAAGAACATCCAGAATGGCAATATTCAGGAAGTAAAAGATTTTAAAATAGAATCAGAAAGTAACATTTTAGCCACTACATACTCTGGCCACTTTAAAAGGAACACCTGTACCCTTGCTCATTTAAGCAATTAATCAATCAGCCAATCATGTGACAGCTGCAGAATGCATAATTGTCATAAAAAAAGAATGAGACTATTGCAGGATGCAGATCTGTATATATTTTATGTATTATATATATTTTTTCTATTTTTATTATTTCTTTAACCACAATTTGGTGCAGGTTTATTGACTAGTTCCAGTTTATAGAAGTATAACACAGGATCATTTTTAGGAATATAACTCAAAGTCTGGATTGGTTGTATTATCTACTAGATTTGGACAATTTGACTGTTAAAGCATTAACAAATGGACAGAATGTAACAAGAAATAATATAATCTGCTCGACTGCTAAATTATATACTTTCACACTAAAACTGAAGGTCTGAAAATGTAATAGAGCAAATCTGTACTTCCTTCAAACATTGTCGCACCTGTGGCCGGTTACATGCCTGTTTTGGCTGAAAAACAAGGTTTCTGAGAACTTAAAACCTCTTTTAGTTTCCTATCTGTATATATATATTTTACGTTAATTGTCATACCAACAGTGCTAAAAGCCTTCTTTCTTGCATTCCTTTCGATGTGTTTACTGTCATGAATGTGGCATGTAACAGTAAAAGAATGTGAAGCATGATGGTGGTAGCATCATGTTAAGTGTTCCTGAGCCATCCTGTTTGTTTCTTTGACCACATGCCTCTACGCCAAATCAATTATGATGGAAAGTTTTCTTTCCATTCCTTATAATGAATTTAATGGTGTTTCAAAGTTTGAGCTAATATTTTTCTAACCAATCCCTGACTGATCCTTTAACAAACTTTATCCCCAACTTGTTGAGCTCATTGGTTATATATGTACTGAATCACCATCTTTAGAAACTAAAGTACAAATTTCAGTTACTACATACTCACTGGCCACTTTAAAAGGAACACCTGTACCCTTGCTCATTTCAGCAATTAATCAATCAGCCAATCATGTGCCAGCTGCAGAATGAAAAATTGTCATAGAAGAAGGATGAGACTGCAGGTGATAGATTACTGAAATCATCACTTTTTACAACCACGGTGAGAAGAAAAGCATTTCAGCTTGCACAACAAGTCAAACTGTCTTATATTACACAAGAACAGGAATCTGAGGCTACACCAGGCGTATGCACACAAAAACTAGACAATTACCATCTAGCTGCAGTCATTTACATCCTGTAGCTGCATGATTTATGCATTGTGGAACTGGGTGGAACTAAGAACCGGTGATCCCATTTCAGAAAATTGGAAGATAACAAAATGTTCAAAATCCTCCACTCACACAAAATTCAGCACTAAAAATTCAACATTGAGAATAATGATTTAACTATAGAATAGGCTAAAAATACCAAACACGTGGCATGTAACAGTAAACATAATTAACAAGAAAATTTGATTAAGAGTAATTGTACTTTAAAGGCAGATTAGTCATATTTAGTAAGCAGAAAGGATAAGCATTATACAAAAATTTGTAGTTCTCTCCCGTTATGTTGTCAAGTTAAAACATGAATGTGTGCTGCAATACATATTACTGAACCTGAGGAAAATAAAGTAGAAGTATTACATCACTAAGGCATTAGCCCAAGTGTCCTGATATGGCCTGAGCATGCTATTAACTTGTAGACAACTTATACAGAGCGTAGTAAAGTGAAAGTATTGTGTTAGATACGCACATCTTTACTTTCATCCATTAGTTCTTTCATCTTCAGTTTATTGTGGTCAGGGTTTGGTGGATCTACAGCCTAGAACCTAGAACCTTTGTGTGCTTTGATGTTTGTGTCTTGTGATATGAATTCAGTTTCATGCTATATTATTACATTGTTATAGCAATAAAAGATCAGATAATGACCCCAGTTACAAAAAAGCTGTTTGTCTTGCTTGCACCTTTTGTCATGTAGCTAAATGCGGCAATGAGCACAGTAAACATGAAATTTTTACTGCATATGGAAAATGCATAACCGTATTACAGTATGTGGTGTGGAAAATCAAAAATGATCTCGGTGGCTTGATCAACTGGTTAGAGTATTTTTAGAAACTGCTCTGAGAATTCATAGACAAAAGAAAAAGAAACAAAAAGCATCCCCTGAACTAGTTCTGAACTAGTTGTAATTGACAGGTAATTAATATAACTATTCATTACAACCACGGGGAGCAGTAAAGCATCTCAGAACACATCAAACTTGGATACTAAAACTGCATAAGACTGTCAGGTTCCACTCTTGTTAGCCAAGAATATGCTAACCAAAACTAACCAGACAAAGATGAGAAAAAGTGGATGTGACGGTTGGTTTGAACATTAACTGGAGCTTTTGACACTCATTTGCATTCTTTTGGCTGAATAATTGGCTAACAGCATGAACATGCAGTGGTACATGTACTGTATTCCTATTAAAGTGGAACAGAGGGGAAAAAAATTAACACTATGCCACAGATAAATTTAAGGGTAGCTTAGCTGGATACCTTTATAACTTATTAGCAAAGAATATTGCTCTAGAATAAATTTTGCTAAATCGATTGACATACAGTATAGCTTAAAAAGGTAGTGCAGGAACTAATATTCACACTCACTCACTCACTCACTTGCGGTCTATTCTGTAAAAAAGTTTTATTGGAACACATGTCAGCCTTTATTCTCTTATCTTGATAAAACCAAATTATGCATCAAAATGAAACCGAATGTACAGTATGTTTCATGATGCATATCTGTTATATTGCTCAGATTATACTTAGATTATATATATATTTTTATTTTTTCTATAACCACAATTTGGTGCAGGTTTAAGTATAACACAGGATCATTTTCAGGAATATAACTCAAAGTCTGGATTGGTTGTATTATCTACTAGATTTGCACAATTTGACTGTTAAAGCATTAACAAATGGACAGAATGTAAAAAGAAATAATATAATCTGCTCGACTCCTAAATGATATACTTTCACACTGAAACTGAAGGTCTAAAAATATAATAGAGCAAATCTGTCCTTCTTTCAAACATTGTTACATCTGTCACATTGGTTACATGCCTGTATTGGCTGAAAAATAAGGTTTTCTGGGAACTTAAAACCTCTTTTAGTTTCCTATCTGTATACGTTAAATGTCACACCAACAGCGATAAAAGCCCTCTTTCTTGCATTCCTTTCGATGTGTTTACTGTCATGAATGTGGCATGTAACAGTAAAAGAATGTGAAGCATGATGGTGGTAGCATCATGTTAAGTGTTCCTGAGCCATCCTGTTTGTTTCTTTGACCACATGCCTCTACGCCAAATCAATTATGATGGAAAGTTTTCTTTCCATTCCTTATAATGAATTTAATGGTGCTTCAAAGCTTGAGCTAATATTTTTCTAACCAATCCCTGACTGATCCTTTAATAAACTTTTCCTCCAACTTGTTCAGCTCATTGATCCTTATTTAGGTATTTATTCTTTAAACTTTGGAGACTTCCAGGAACAGGTGTGTTTATATGAACTGAATATTACTAAGCATCGGATGCCAAACACATATCTGCAAACAAAAGGGTTACAAGAATGAGTCAATTGTAAGACTTATCTCCCCATACAGCCATTGCTTCAAAGTGAAACTATCCCTCAACTATTATAACTGATAAACAACTCAATAAAGCAAAACCAAAACAACTTATCTATCATTATTATGGCTTTATGTGTTTAATAAAGATTTGCCAGTGGTTTAAGATGATAGGATGGTTAATATTTAATGCTTGAATATGGCTTAGAGTTAAATTTTTAATTCTTTTGGATATGAAAGACAGGACCATGTGTAAGTAAAAGTGGATGTCAGTCTAAAAAAAAAGAGAGAGAGAAAGAGAGAGAGAGAAATATTAGTTAAGATGTGTCTCTTTTGATAGACTAAGTGGAACTGCTGTGGGATAACAAAACATGATGGGTGTGCTGTAGTAGTTATGATTAATGTTACAAAAAGTGTTAATTCCTGTTTAATCCTTTTGGTTTTGGGCTTGAGATCAAAATTAAAATATGAGATAATAGATCTGTGTTTCACTAAAGGTCTCATTAAGGTCTAATGCTTGACTTGGCCAGTCTAAAACTTTCTTCTTTTCTCCCTGCTAATGACATGTGTTGTGTTCCTCCCATTATATGTGTTGGATAATGAGCATATCCTTTCTTTCTATACTGTATATTTCAGCATTTCCATCTCTTTGGTTGTTAGTTAGAGATCTCCACCCCTGTCCAGGTGTAACATCATCGTAAGAGGTCTTAAAAAAAGAGAACAAACCCCAAAAACAACAGTCAGTGACATCACCAACATCAACAACCTCCACTGGGCAAGGCAAGGGTAGAGATCTGTAACCAAGATTACCATCTACCGAGGTGATGGAATTGATAAAGTGTACAAAAAAAATTTGTTCATGATTTAAAACATATGCGGTCATCAGTCAAGCACGGTGGAGGCAGAACACACTGCCAACACAACAGACTTCATTAGGAGGTTTTAGACTGGTCACATCAATCAGAAGATCTTAACAAACACCAACATTAATCTGTCATCTCATATTTAGTTTTTGATCTCAAACCCAAGTGACTACAGTGTATCGAATTGACATGGCCTTGCTTTTTAAAAATCCTTTCCTAGAGGATTGTCTATTGCCACTATTTATAAAATGCAATACATTTTTATATCTACTGTACCTTGACAGGAATCCAGTTTATAGGTGCTATCAAGTCTTGGCCTTAAAGATGTTTTGATGTTGATGTTTCAAAATGAAGTTTAATGAGGTGAACACTTATCTACCTCATATGATACTTTTACTACCGTTTTTGGAAGGTCAATAATCAATAGTTAATCTTTAATAGGGGCCAAAGACAAAGCCCTTAAACCTGTGTTCAGTAGTTATTCATATTAAATGCATTTAACTCTTTAGAATAGCTCAAACTGTAGTCATGCAGCAATGGGTTGTTAAATTTGGCCAACCTGGCTGGCATGCAGTTAACAATGTTGATAGGATAAGTAACCACAGCTTTACACATTTTTGTACTGTAGCAATCTTAAGCATGTGTTAGCAAACAATAAAAAAGCAAGGAAAGTTTGGCAACAATGTTTTTTCGTTTAATCTGAGCAGAAAATGTGTGTAGATTATTTCAACCACAGCGCTTGTTCCTGGAAAAGAAAAAGTTTGTTTTTTTGTGGGTGATGACTGATGAATGACAAAAAAACAGAGGACTGTGTCCATGTCTTGCTACTATTGTATGCAACAATTGTTGCAATCACATTACAGATAATATTCATCGTAACACCCATTATTTACACTTCTTTTTCTGTGTGGGGTTCCAGGGGGCCTGGAGCCTATCCCGAATACACCTACAGTATCTCATCATGCCAACCCACTGCAGGCCACACACACGCACAGTTAATCAGTACAGGCAATTTGGAAACACCAAATTGTCTTTGGATTGTGCAAGTGTAAAAACGTAATATAACTCATCTGATTGTAGCAGGTCTCAGTATTAGGCAAATACAACCGAAGACTAACAACATTTTTTTTCACTGTAGCATTATTTATTTAACAGAATGTGGGAAACACTAAATACCCCCTTAGTGTTTCCACAGGGTTTAATAGGGTAAGTTGCACCATGTGCTGCTAATAATCAGCCCTTGATTAACTGATCATCAGCAGGTGTGTAGAGCTCTATAAAAGCAGAAGTGTTGGCGGTTTGCTCGTCTGAAGCATTCGGGTATGTGTTAACACAACGCCAAGCGGGAAAGACATAAGCAATAGCCGAGAAGCAACTGCTGCTGCACATCAATCTGGAAAGGGTTATAAAACCATTACTCAACAAGAATTCAACGTTGTAGTTCAATGTTCTACAGTGAGAAAGATTATTCACAAGCATAAAGCATTCGATACAGTTGCCAATCTTCCCAGGAGTGGACGTCCCAGAACATTCACCCAAAGATAAGACCGTGCAATGCTCAGAGAAATACAAAAAACCCAAGAGTTACATCTCAGACCGTACAGGCCTCAATGAGCATGTTAATTGTTAAACTCCAAGACAGCAAAATTAGAAGAAGACTGAACAAATATGGTTTGTTTAGAAGGGTTACCAGGAGAAACAGGACCTGGGTACCGTGCATTCACTGAGTCGACTGTGACCACCTCTGTATACCAGAGTATTCTAGAGGTAAATGGAAGGCCATCTACAACTCAAGCCTGGTCAAAATTGGGTCACAGGAGAGGACGATGATCAGAAGCACAAAAGTTAATGTACACCAGAATGGCTGAAAAATAAAACGTTTTTGAATGGCCCAATTAAAGTGGAGACCGTAACCCAGTTAAAATGATGTGACAGGACCTTAATAGACCTGTGCATAAACAAATGCCCAAAAACCTCAATGCACTGAAACAATGTTGTAAAGAGCAATGGGTTAAAACAATGTGAGGAACTGATTAATCATACAGGAAATTATTATTTTTATGGTACTGCCGCTAAAGGTGGATTTACACTACAAGTTATTGAATCATGGGGGAGCTTAGTATGGCACTGTTAAAAGAACTATATGTTGCTGTTCATCTGAGGTTGTATTTGCTTATGTAGGACCTGCTACAATCAATTAATTTGTATTATGTATTTACACACACACACATACACACACACACACACACACACAAACACACACACACACACACACACACACACACACACAC
>JAOVVB010000036.1:4756686-4776080 GCA_028570985.1 Heterobranchus longifilis
TCTATCTATCTATCTATCTATCTATCTATCTATCTATCTATCTATCTATCTATCTATCTATCTATCTATCTATATGAGTATACAGCGCTTTAAAAATGATGGAGGTAAAGAAAAACACTTAGGTGTAGGTGATTCTGACAATGTGTAGAAAAGGATTTGATGGATGAATTCAAAATAAAAAAGGATCAAATGTGGCCACATTTGAACTATTTATTCTGTAAGTGTGATATAGAACATGATGGATTAAAAACATGCATTTTCATCAGTATGTATGATGCTGCTGATGATACCTGATGAAACACAATAGACTAACAACAGTCATGTGATGGTTGTGAGTAATTGCTGAATTCCTGAACATTTGGTATGAGGTGTAGAATTTGATTCTTAAAAACTTTCCATAATGTTACTGATGACTCAGTGGTTTGGTTTCTTAAAGTAAATACACATACTTAATTTGTTCATGCTTCAATAAGGCTTATAGTACTTATGAATAGCATCCTGAAATCTTTTGATTTTATTGTATAGGTAATGAACCCTTGCAGAACATCAAATCAAACTAAGACATCCCTTCTCCTTGATAAGGTCACTGATCATTATAAAAGAGCAGAAAAATATTTAAATTCCAATTCATAAAATTCATTATTATTATTATTAGTAGTAGTAGTTTAATTACTAAATCCCAGACCACTTCCTGTTGGAAATTTACTGTGCAGAAATATGAAGCGTGTGTATCTATAACCGACGTGTTATGATTTGGATCAGGATGTTTTATTGAGTGGTTTGATCGGACCAATAAAAGAAGCCGAATTTTTTTTAATTTGCATAAAGCTACGTGATTGGCCAGAAGCGCTGACGCGGAAGAATCCTGGCTGCTGCAACGCAGACAGTCACGTGTTTACTGGAATCGCCGTTAATACTTAATGTAGAAACGAGTCATCTTGACTGGCTTAAACCGGGTTAACAAATAAGGAACAATCATTAGCACAGACTTCTAATATGTAGGTTACATTTTTTTTTTTTTTAAATAGATTTCATGTAGATCCCAGTACAGAATACATACAGTAATACTGCATAACGTTAGATAGAATAAGTGCATTCAGTACTGCAGTATAACTCAAGTCAGGCTGACTCTCAGAATAAAAATGTACGATAATTTATAGATGATCTATAGACCAGTATCGATATTCACACACTCGCTATACCACATGTTCATTTACTTATTTACATAACTACACAGAGAGAGGCAACATTGAAATTACAGATGCTGGTGTGTGTAGCATTGACTGCAACAACATCATATGTCAATCAATCAATCAATCAATCAATCAAGCAAGCAAGAAAGAAAACAAACAAACAAGCAAGCAAAAAGAATACAGAATCTTCAAAGCTTTGACTTTTTGTGGTCCACTGAAAATCTTGTTGCAATCAATCAATCAAACAAATTAAACAAAAACAAACCAAACAAACAAACAAAACAAATAAAAACAAACAAACGAGAAGCAAAAGGATACAGAATCCCAGAGGCTGTCTGTGGTCCAGTGAAAATGCTGTTGCAATCTAACAATCAATTAACCAACCAAACAAACAAAATAATACAGAGTATCAAAAACAATGGCTGTCTGTGGTCCACTGAAAATGCTGTTGCAATCAAACAAGCAAACAGACAAACAAACAAATGCATGAACAATGCGTAAATTAATCAAAACAACAATCAGGACAAAGAAACGTAAATGCTTACAACTGTGTAGCACTAAAAATGTGGTTGCAATCAATCAGTCAAACAAACAAATAGAAGGATACAAGGTCCCCAAAATGATGAGTCTGTGGTCCACTAAAAATGTTGTTGCTATCAATCAGTAAATCAATAATGAAACAAACAAATACACAAATAAAAAAAAGTAAATTAATCATACTAATAAACCTACAGTAGATGCTATGTCTGTGTAGCATTGAAAATGTAGTCACAATGAATCAATCAATAAATCACTAATTTAATTGATCAATTAATCAATCAATAAATTAATTAAGCAATCAAACAAACTAAAAACGGGATACAGAAAACCAAGAGATATGACTGCCTTTGTAGCCCTAAAAATAAACCAGTTGTTTAAAGCAAGTGTTAACATTGTTAGAAAAAAAAGGGGGAAAAAGAAAGATGGTGTTGTTTAATAAAATTTATATGGTGCATTTCATACAATATGTAGAAGAATCTTGTCAAGTTTAAAACAGTTTAATAATGTAGCAAATGATGCCAGAATTCTATTTTCACCATCTGTGGTTTGTCCATCTGAGAACAGTGTGAAGCTTATGCTGGAAAGTGTGTGGGTTTCCTGGTGTAACCAGCAGAGGGCGACAGAGGATAATTTACCTGCTGGATCATTGTTATCATTGTAACTTCTCTTCAAGTCAAACACTTAGCTCTGAAGTATTTCCCCTGAGATTCCTGTTAAAGGAAATGTGCAGTTATTTCAAGACATGGCAGTTCAGTAAATAATATTAACTCATTGGCAAGACTATAGGGAGGAGAAGGGAAAAGCAAAAGAAAGGGAAAGGTTGGGGGAGAAGAAAAAAGAGGGATGTGACCTTTAGCCGTTGCTTACGCAGTTAAATGTTTATTTAAGATGGCAGGAGTGAAAGGAGAAGGAGAAAGAGGAAGGAGAAATAAGTCAGATAGGGAAGAAAAGTGGCAAGGAGAAAAAGAAAGCAAGAAAGAAAGAGAGGAGACGCCAGAGTAAGACTAAAACAATGAGACAGTGGAAGACTCCAGTAGTATTAAAATGGTTGTAGTGTTCTTTACTCAAGGTGATAGCCCAAAAGACATATTAACGATAAGCACAGGGAGTAAATGAGCTCCTCTCACATCACATCAATGCTCCCATCCGTTACGTCCAGCTCAAATCCTCTCAGTTTCTGCCTTTCTCAGGCGTTTCCTGCTCATTCTGATTTCCCCTGGCCAGATAATTTTTCTTTTTCTTTCTCTATGAGTCTCAAACAGATCAGTTTTCAAAGCTTCCGCATTCATGCTAATACTTTTGTTCACACCAAGGCACTCATTATATACACATATGATTCCAGCATTTGTTGTTATTACCTCCACATTCGTATTGGAAAATGTTATGTCCTGACAATTATGCATTTTTGGTCTCCTTTCACCCTGCTACACTAATGCACTTATCCCAGTGTTTCACTAGTGTTTGGATACCATCAAGGTAGAATGTTTTTTTCAGTACACCGGAATCATTATCAGAATGCTTGTTTCACATCTGAAACACTGGCCTCCCAGGAACTCCATTAACGGCCCAAGCATGTGGAAACAGCTTGGGGCGAGGTAATATGGCAATAAACTCCTGTAAAGTGCAAGTGGTGTTCGTGAATGATTGTGTGTACAGTTCCCACAGCAAGTTGCTGACAAGTTATCCATTGATTTTCAACGATCAGGCATTCCACTTGTTAAATGTTTACTGATATGACAGCAGTGGGCTCCAAGGCACCATGGCCGGGTTCATTATTCATGCATGTACAGTATGGCCTTCTTAAAAATTTTTATATATTTTTTTTCAGTTCATTCACATCGGGCAACGGACACTCACCAACCTGAAGAAATATCCTGCATTTCTATGGCAGTTACTTAAGGGCTCTGGTTGCCAGCTCGACACCCAATTGTCGGGCAATTTGGAAATGCTAATTAGCCTAACCTGCATGTCTTTGGACTGTGGGAGGAAACCAGAGTCCCCGGAGGAAACCCGTCAAGCACGGGGGGAGAACATGCACGCTTCATGCACACAGACCCGAGGCGGGAATCAAACCCTCAACCTTGGAGATGCAAGGCGACGGTGCTAACCATTATACCTACAGTATACGGTGCAGCCGTTTAAAATGTTTGCACCATTCAAATGTTTTACTGCGGCTGAGTCTCATCAATGTACTGTTTCTGAAGTCTTCTGTAAATTTCAGCGTAAATATCTGACTTGAACGCCACTCGTATTATGCAATAAATATGCCAGCACTCACTGACTTGATGCAAATTACTGAATTTGGCTTTTGTACTGCAGTATAATTCGATTCGATGAAGTTTATAGGTGAAGCCACGTATCACATTTAAATGGAATGCTTGCTACCCAACCCAGCCTTACTGAGAAACTTCTTCCTACGTCAGGTGCAAAGTACCTGCCTGTCAGGCTTTTATCAGCTAAGCAAAGGGGCGGGCAGGATTCGTACTATTTACTCAGAGATTTTTCTATTTTGTCTGGATCGCCTTCTGCCTTTCAGTCGAATCTGTTACGCTCGAGTAAGTATTACAGCCGGACGTCTGTCTGGCTTCTTTACGGGTGTACATGCAGTGATGTGGCACATCTCATAATGTTGTAATGTATCTAGGTGTTACTACTGTAGCTGCACGCTGGTTTTTTTCTTCTTTTTTTTAAAACGCATTACTGGTTTGACAATGACGTTACAGTATGTTTAGTTAAGTACAAATGTTCGGTGTTTTCTTTCCAACAGTTGGTCTTCCTCCAAAATGTCCGGATTGTAAATGCAGCAGAATTTAGATGAGATTAATGATTGTTGGCATTTGATGAGCATAGTGGAGGCACATTAATGGAGCAGAAAGGGCCAGTTAACCAGCGTGCCAGCCTGGAGCTGGACCTGAGTATGGAAACTGTGAGAGAAACACTGATCTCTTCCAGCTGAGTGTGAGTGTGTGTGTGTGAGTGTGTGTGCTTGTATGTGTTTGCAATTTCTCCACTAATTGCATACAAGGAATCCAGACGTGTGAGTGCAAAAGCTAATACAGCATTTAAGTCAGTTAGTGTCTAGGCTGATCGCAGACATGTACCTGATTTGTGTCCTGACACGATTTTACCCGAAGGCATTTACACAGTTATTAGCCAGATTTAAATCAGACTGCAATTTCTTATTGTCTGTAATATGCAAATCTGATTCGCGCAGTAGACCTCACTGTGTTGTTCTTCATTCCTGGTATTTTTATGCAAATAATAGTTGCTATAGCAAAAACCAGGCCAAACTCAGAGCAGCAATAAGGTCACAGATCATGTGTGTTATGACCTAATGTAGTGGAAGGAGTTCTGCTCGCTAGCTATGGAGACCAAATGACGCAATCATGTTGATCCTTTACCTAGTATTGCATGTTTTATCAATGAAGATTTGATATATCATGTTTTTTTTAATCCATTTATAGTTACATTTCATGTTGAATAACATAACAAGTAGCAAAACAAGTTATCACTTACATTATAATAGCTATAAATAGTTACAGAGACAGAAATAACACAGCTCGTTTTGTTTACAGGGAAACCAGAAGTTTCAAATTTAGTATCAATTATTATTTGTTATTAATTTTATAAATCATTCATAATGCTTAGATTGTCATATGTCCGCTATACAACTGCTGTTACCGTAGAATCAATTTGCATTAAACGAAGCCCATCTGTAATCTTCAATTACAGCCTGCACGACAAACTGCTGTAGAAAGTGAATAAGCATCCTCTGACCAATCAGATTTAAGAATCTGTTTCTTTTGTAGTTTCTCATTAAAAAATGTTTTAGGCTGAGCTGCGAGCCACAAATGCACCGCTGTCTTTACTTCTTCATCAGACGTGAACCTTCGTCCTCGTAGGGCTGCTTTCAGGGGACCAATGAACCGATATCATGACTATAGGGAGGATGCTTTAACACCTCAGAGGCAGAGGTGAGCGGACGTGCATGCAAGATAACAACGCCCTTGGATAGCAGTCCTCTGAAGTTTAGGCTTCAGCTCTTCATTAAGCAACTCACTGTAATGAGCGCAGTTTATTGGTGAACGTTTTTTCCTGATATTGTTCCAACACTGGCCCTTGAGAGTCCCAGAAAACTGTAAGCATCAATTTTCCAGTTGATGGTTGACTTTTGAACTTTTTCTTGGTCTGCGATTGAGGATGTGTCCTGTTCCGTACTTGCCTGGTCACCAGTAAAGACACTCTTCAAGAAGCGTTCTCCTTCCTTAGAGTATCGGTCCAAATTGTGTTTGCAGATACCCAAACACTTTCTCCATCTTTGATAAATAACTTCACCAAGTACACCCTCAGACCGTAAAAAAAAAGGTAATCACTGCATGCTGCTCTTCTTTTGTGCAAATCACAAGTGGGACATCCATTTTTACTCGCGCCGCAGTTACAAATGAACTGATGGAACAATTTCACACCTGCACAGCAGTGACTAGGGAGACAGTAGCCTCGAACGGAAAGCGCTGATAAACCAGTGCAGCCAAAAGAAGTGCTAATATAACCGGAGTATGGATCATTTTTGACCCGCTCATGTGTGTGTATGTAGAGAGGGAGAGAGTGACAGAGAAAGACAGCGAGAGAAAGAGAGCACCTCCTTTATAGTCTTAGATTAGATAAGGTCAACGTACAGTACATATTCAGTGCAGTGTGCGAGCAGAGGCTTCGGCAGAACTAGCAATGACATCATAACTAAAAGGGAAAGCCGGAATGAAACACAAACATAAGGGCTTGCTGGGAAGAAAAGCAACCAGTCAACAAAGCTGAGTGATCAATGAGAGTAAGTAACACAGAATTCAAACATATCCGTTCACTTGAACACTCTAAGCCCATGAGTTCCCCAGCTAAGAGCAAACCTTTTCACAAAAGTCCTGACTAAATAAATATGTTTTCAGCCTAGACATAAACACTGAGACTGTGTCTGAGAAGGATGTTCCATAAATTTGGGTCTTTGTAAGAAAAAGCTCTTCCACCTGCTGTAGTTTTCATAACACAAGGTACCAACAAGCATCTTACACCTTTTGAACAAAGCTGGTGTGGCTGATCATAAAACACTAGTCGTTGATTCAGGTACTGGTGTGTGAGGCCATTTAGTGCTTTATGTGTCAATAGTAGTATTTAAGAATCAATGCCAAATTTCACTGGAAGCCAATGTAGTGTGGATAGGATTGGGAAACGATGAAATGCTGATATATTCTAGTTCTCTTAAGGACACTGGAATAACTGGAGCTGGTTTATACACCTAGAAGAACATCCAGACAGTAAGTTACAGTGTGTGTTAACAAGGCTGGCATTCAGATGTACAGATGTGCCAGTCATATGCCCACATGGCAGATCAAACCCACACCACTGCTTTCAAACTGTGACAGGAAATGGGTTTGTTCTCCCAAAAAACAAGAGGGAGTTGCCTCTGAGAGCGCTCTGGTGTTTCTATTATTTCCATCTGTGCATGTGTGTGTTAGATGGAAACTATTATGGAGCCCCCATCTTGTTAGGCCCTGCGAGGTGTGTGTGTGTGTGTGTCTGATTCTGGTTTGCATACAGACTGAGTCACAGAAGCACAGCCCATTAGTAGACGCCCCCAGCCCAAAACACAACAGTGTCTTTCCTGCTTCTCTCATTCCCTCTAACTGTTTGACTGGAACTTCATCTCACAGTAGGTACCGGTTTCTCTCCTGTCACTGCACTGGTTTCTGCATTAGCTTCACTACCTAACACTTACCATGTGTGCTATCGTTCATCTAATTACTTCCTTTGTGCATGTTTACCTGATTTAAATCTCCACTCTGTATATTGAGAAATGAGACTTTAATACCCTGATGTGAACTCAGGCAGCTAGCATAGGATGATCTTCCGGATTGCAAGCACAGAGTGTGTGACTTGTAAATGGGATACAAACTCATATGCTGAAGAGAGCTGTGTAAGGGCCATTGTTTTATTCACTAGTGCCATTTTTTCGAGCTGCATTGTTGAACTGGACTAAAGTGAATGCCAGCATTAGGGCAAACACTGGGGCACTTACATAAGCCAGTATGCCATAATAAGTAAGCTTCATATTATGCTCAAGACACATTCTTTTAGGGTGTGTATCATTCAATCATTATGGCGTTACTCTTTACTATGATTCAAAAGACTATTTAAATGTGATGCATTGTGATTCGGTATTGAGGAAACATTTCATTCATTCATTAATCTACAGTAAGTGCTTTATGTTGGTCAGGGTTGTGGTGTGCCTGGAGCCTGTCCCAGGAAAACTGGCATGGGATGGGAATACACCCTGAATGGAATGCCAGTCTGTAACAGGGCATGATGCTATTATGAAGCAGGACAGCATAGTAATTTTAGCTTTGAGGAGAGGAAGGCCAAAACTCTATTAAGCGACTGACGACTGACAGGCACAGAAGCCACACCTCCTACACTATGGTTGACTGTCACATAGGCCATAACTCATTAACTGGGACTCAAAGCACGAGTCCTTCGCTTGTTTACTAGGGATGAAGGCCACACCTCCCTCAGAAGGTTATACAAACAAAAGCCACACCTTGTTTTTATCACATGTTCCATTTGCGTGTGGGGAAAAAAGTGTTGTTTGTCAGTTGTGATTGGTCATTGAGAACATTGGTAATTAGTGATTGGATGTTTTTTTGGGGGGGCACAATATTGATCAGTAATTGATTGTTTAGTGATTGGTTGATGAGATCAGTTTTGATTAGTAATTGGTTTTGAGGAATAATAGTGATCAGTGATTGTTCAATGAGAACACTGGTAATTGGTAAATGCATGTTGAGGAAAAGTCATGTTGCTTTTTGGGAACAATGGTGATTAGTAATTTGTTGTTGGGGAAAATAGGGATAAGTGATTGGTTTCTAGGAAAAATAGTGATCAGATTAGTTGCAGGGGGAAATTGTGATTTCATTAGTAATTGCTTGCTGGGGAAAATAGTGATCAGTGAGTTGTTGATGGGAACAATATTGATCAGTGATTGTTTAGGGAGAACCATGGTGATCAGTAGTTAATTGTTGGGAACACTGGTGATTAATGATTGTTTTTTGCAAACAATAGTTTACAGTGATTGGTTTTTGGGAACAATAGTGATTACTGATTGGTTGCTAGGGGAAATGGTGATTACTGATTGGTTGCTAGGGAAAATGGTGATTACTGGTTGGTTGCTAGGGAAAATGGTGATTACTGATTGGTTGCTAGGGAAAATGGTGATTACTGATTGGTTGCTAGGGAAAATAGTGATTACTGGTTGGTTGCTAGGGAAAATGGTGATCAGTAATTTTTTATTTTTATTTTGTAAAGTATTATTTTTTACAAATAATAGAGATCAATGATTGGTTGCTGGAAACAATAGTGAGCATAGAATAGTTGTTGGAAGAATGGTGATCAATGATTGGTTGTTAGTAATATAGACTTATACAAGCACAGCTCAGTCAAGTGATACGCTCTCATGGGCACTACATCTAGTTTTTTTGTGCAATTTGACAATCATTAAGCTTGTACTTTTAGTGTGTTTAATGTTTTACATAAAGTACATGTTTTTTAAATCGTTTGTTTCAGCCCCCCCCCCCCCCCCAACCCCCTTCAATAACCTGGAGCCATCCACATGGATCATGCCTCAGGTCAAAATGTTTATAAGGCATAAAAATTCAGTCATATCCTCGCATTTAGATTCATTTCAGGAAAATTACTCCTTATAGATGTTGCCTTTTGCAGTCAGTACATGCGTACAATTTTTGTCCACTCTTTAGTTTAAAATAATATTATCTTAGTTCCCAAATTCCCAAAGACTAGAAAAGATGCAAAATGTTTGTTTGTTTCTGTACTTCATGTGGATTTATAGCCTTATTAGCGTCACAGTATTACGAGTAAATATTTGCCAGAGTTGTTAACCAAACCCACACACAGTCTTATATAACACTGGGCCTTGCCCGTAGCGTCGGACTTTCAATACTGTCAGTCTGGTGTTAAGCCATCGTACGCTTCGGCTGTAATAATATTTCAACACTGATGTCATTTATGCCATTTTTTCAGTTGTTACTGCTTAATGATAATGAGCAAATCGAATACCTTCCCTAAATTGGACAACCGTGATGACCGTGGACAGTTACAAGTGCTGATGCACTGATGCAACGGCTCCACTTTTGGCAGGTAGGATGAGGGAAGTGTGTATACTGTATGTGTGCCATTTATTCTCTTCTCCTTTCTTCTTTTCCTCTTCATTTTTCTCCTCTTTTTGCTCTTAGAAGTCTTTGGAATTAAATGCTCTTCAAACTCACGACGCATGACACACACACACATACACACAAAACTTCAGATACTAGCCTGAGTTACACTGCCTCCTTCCAAACCACTGAATTATTGAAAAGTTGCTGACTCCTACAGCTCTAGAGAGCCAAAGACCTTCATAAGCAGCTTTCCTTCAAACACACACACACACACACACACACACACACACACACACACACACACACACACAGGTTATTCACTTACTGAGAAAAAAAAAATCATGTATATATCATACATGTTATGTTGGAACTCCATGGTGTTCACATGTGCGTGTGTGTGTGTGTGTGTGTGTGTGTGTGCGTGCACGTGTGTGTATATGAACGGCAAACACTGCATGCTGCAGGAATAATGAAGCCTGTCACCTGACCTCAGGGTTACATAACGCCTGTCCTGCAGGCCATGCTGCTGTGTGATCTTACATCTGAAACCCTTCACCTGTGGGAGAACTGGTTTAGATTCTGTGCCTTAGCGACGTTAAACAGAAACCATTCTGTCTCCTCCAGGACAAATAATCGTGTTTATGACCCTGTTGTGTTTACATTTTTGTCTTCGGGGAATTTTTCCAGCTAATCCAGGTTCCAGCAGGTCATGGTTATCGGTGGCATGCTACGACTGTTAGTGTGTATTATTCCTTCAAGTTTTGCCCATTTCAGATGTTTCTCATCACGTATACGGTATGTACACAGCACTCTTGTGCTGTGCTGGGTTTGACAGCTTGCCAAACAAAACAAGACGCATTTAAAGGGATACTTCAGCGTTTTTTTTTTTCGGTCTGAGCTGCATACGATTGTGAACCAAGAACAAGAATCTCTGTTTGTAGAAATGAGCAAAAAGCACCGTATACAGCAAGGTCGCATAGAATGAAGGTACTGTATGGGAGCCTGATTGCACTACATAAAAAAGTTAGTTTGTTTTATGTCTAATAATTATGATTTTATTTCTCACAATCATGACTTTAATTCTCAGAACTCTGACTTTATCACTCTCAATTGCAACTTTATTTTTTAGAATCCTGACTTTATTTCTCATAATTGTGACTTTGCTATAGTTTACATAACCACATTACTTCTCGCAATCCTTGATTTTTTCATAATTCAGCCTTTTTCCCTTACAACTGTGACTTTACTTCTCAAAATTCTGACCTTTTTTTCTTAGAATTTTTACATTTTTTTTCATAACTTCACTATTCACTTTCTATATACTCTTTGCACTTTCATAAATACTTTTTTTTTTTTTAATTCTGACTTATTTTTTGCTTTTGCAGTTATCTAAAAATTCCAATTTCATTATCCATAATTATGACTTTATTTCTCAGAATCCTGACTCATACTGTAATTGCGACTTTGTTTTGTTTTTCTTATAATTCAGAATTCTTTCCTCTCAAATGCAACTTTAATTCTCAGTGACCATTTTTTCTCATAATTCTGAATTTCTCTGCAATTATGACTTTATTTCTCAGAATTCCTACTATATTTCTCATGATTGCAATGAGAATTTCAGAATTCTGACATTGTCTGTGAAAACCAAGCTTTTTTTGTGATTTGTTGTTTTCTAAATAAAAACATTAAGCATATGATTATTTTTTTGCAATCCTTGTTTTTCTCATAATTGTTAGTTTAATTCTCATAATTCTGCTATTTTTCATGCAATTCTGACTTTATTTTTTAAATTTGCAACATACTATATTTATTAACACTTTATTTTGGTAGAATTCCGACTTTATTTTGCACAATTGCTTGTGATTTAATTCTCACAATTACAAATTTTGTTTCTAAAAATTCAGACTTCATCATCCATTACCAGACTCCTCAGTTGACTAGCAGTTTCTTGGTCAGTAATTATCCATCCATCCAACATTTCTGTTGCATCCACTGATAGCTTTGTTGTTGGCCTGAAGGTTGGTCTGAATGGGGCCAGTTTCTGTGTCATCCTTCTTGTTTTGTCTCCAGGGACAGAAGGCTTAGTTTAATCCAGGCAGTTCTTCAAGTAACAGCAAAACACTCCTAAAATAGTTCTCTCTGATTTAATCTATTTCCATTTTTTACACTGTAAAAGCTTCAGATTACAGTAACATGACAAGACTTCATGACAAGTAACAGCACTAGAATAAAGGGTTTTTACATAAAACATGCTAAACACATTAGAGTAACAAACAAGTGACAGGATGGACCAGAGACAGCATTAAAATGAGGTTTAGGTTATGTAAAAACGAATGTGACACAATTCTTAGTGAATTAGTTATTACTAAAGAAATAATCAATTACTGGAATTAGCATGATCATATAAGGCATAGAAATCATTTGCATTGCAGCTGGAGCTAAAGTCAGAACTGCTGTTATAGAAAATGACCATAATATTCGAGAATTCAACAGGGCATTGGTGGCCAAGTGGTAGGTTTCTCACCTACCGTGCAGAAGGCCTGGGTCCGATCCCTTGCCACTGGGGACAGTGCAGTACAGTACCAGGCCCAAGCCCGGATAAAAATGAGAAGGGATGCATCAGGAAGGGCATCTGGTTTAAAACCTGTGCCTAGCTGTTGTGCGGATCAGTTCGGATCAGTCAGTGCGGATAGGCCACTGTGGCGCCCTATCCAAGGGAGCAGCCGAAAGACAACGGTACTGTGGTGAAAGTGGTACAAGCTTTGCACAACTCCTGATCCACTTCAGCACTAGTTATCATGCTGAGGCGTAGTTTCAGTGCCAACTATTTTATCAAATCTGAAAAATTGAAAAAATCTTTGGTCTTGTGAAACCAGCAGCTTGGTGATCCCTTTCAACATGTCCTGCCTAAAACAATCCATGATCTCACATTTTATAAAGAAAAAGAAGAAGAAGCAGCGACTTCCTATTGTGTCTTCAAAATAATGAAGTAATGGAATCAGCTGTCTGTACTGTAAGTGCATGGTCTTAAACGATGTGGCAAGGTCGGACATGTGTAGCCATGCTCCTATACGGTACGTCGATGCTTACAGAGGGGATCGGCAAACAATTGTGCAACCCCTTAATGTCTTTCTAACACGCAGCTCTTTCAGAAGCGATGTCTGTACTTGCAGAACAACATAATCTCTAGCTCTATACGTTGGTATACAGCTGGTTTAATTGTATATGAATCAAGGGATTGATTAGTGTTTACTCCAGGCTTATGTCAGTCTCTGTCTGAGCCACTTGGAAAAACCTGTTCTTTTCTAAGTCGCAACCTGTAGAAAGAGAGAAACAAGAACGAGAATGAAGGGAGATTAGCATGGTTAGAGGCTGTTTTGTATTTGACTTCCCCTGTTTTTATCAGCTCGCTGTAGAAATACTACCTTATTCGCACAAAGATTAAGTTTGGTGCCCATTGAAATGTCACTCTTTGTGTGTAGAAAGTCAGCCAAGAACGAGTCGAGTATATGCTGCCCGATCGTTTCCATGGCAACCCTTAGTGACGTGACGTTCACCCCAGGCAGTGAAAAGTGTGTGTGTGTGTGCTTATATGGGGGCAGTTACTCTATCAAGGGAGTGAATAGAGGTTAAGTGTAAAAGTGAAAAAGAGGGAGTGATTGAATGTGAGAATGAGAGAGAATGCGTAGCCAGTCGGTGAGATCAGAGAGAGAGAGAGAGAGAGAGAGAGAGAAACAAGAGGTCTGAGCTGGTCATATGTGTAGTCAGAGTGTGTGTGGGAGAGAGAGAGAGAGAGAGAGAGAGAGAGGCTGTGTTTTCCTAAGGACTCTATGCACAGCAGTACCATCACACACTCCAGTAGATCTTTGACACAGACTTTGGTGAGTTCACTTTTAGCAACATTCAAACTTTACAACATGGTAGACTTTAAGACTCACTTGGGGCAGGGACTGATCTAGCAAATGCTGTACGTGGAGCTCTTTGATCTAGGTTGTTCTCAGGTGCTTTACATATTCAACGCTCTGATTTGTTTTAAAGGAGACTCAGGGACATGGATATACGTATATGGTGCTGAAATCCAAGGTGGTGCTTGGAAAGAATTCTCATGATTATCAGATTTGGTTATTTAGTTTAAAGCTATATGATTTACTGTGTTTGAGCTTGTTCTTGTCAGTTCTAGGACATTAATGTGTATTGGTTCATATAAACTTGTGACTGGCCTCGTAGCCTAGACTACTGTCAGAGATGCTCCTATGGATAATTAATCAACAACTTTTGACCAATCAGAATCTAGAAACCAACAGTGCTGTTGTACAGAGTACAGTACACTTGCAATATATACATATTTATGTATATATCTGAATTATTTTAACCACACATTTGTTGTATAATTATAACTGAGTAATGTCAGTATTAACACCAGGCACCAAAATATAAAAGTGTAATTTTATGTATAATATTATTGTAAACATGTTTTTATAATACTTACAGTACATGCTAAACTGGTGAACTTTGAGCCTTGTTTCATCCCTTCAAAGTTTCCTTTTTACTGACTTTAACATGCATGAGTGAGAAGTTTCTCAGAAGTGGGGTTTTATGGAGTCAGAGCGGTTCCTTTTAATCATAAAAGGGAGGATCCTGCATTAAGAGGTCAGAGATTAATCTGGCTACGTATTTCCCGTCCTTTTCTATAGCTGTTTTTCCTATGTATTGTAGGTAAATGTGACTGGTGTCAAGCCCATTAGTGTGTTTGTCAAGAGATAAAGGAATATAGTGTGTGTGTGTGTGTGTGTGTGTGTGTGTGTGTGTGTGTGTTTGCATAAAGGGGGTGGGGGCATAGCAGTATATAACTTATGTAACTTTCCCATGCGTCTCTGACAAATGGAAATAGAAATAAAGATGCTGTAACAGCAGGCAATACCGCCTAACTAACAAAATAACTAAAGTAGTTCTGCTGCATAAATTAGTAGTCACGTGACTAGCAAGCTCATATTGTAGAAACCAATAAAGAGCATAACCACAAGCTAGATCACATTAGATTAGCTACTACAGTGTATTGTGTAGAAGTGTCCAAGAATGTTATAAGCTAGCTAACATTACACTATTAAATAATGTAAAACAATACAAAAGGTTGCTATTGAACTGGCTAGCAGTTTGCTGCTAGATTAGATATCAGATCTAGTTAGACAACATTAGATTAAAGCACATTGCCTCACTTTTATATTATGTAGGACATTAGCTTTGCATCGACGTACAAAGTATTTTTGTCGTACGAACAAATGAACTGGACCGAACTGAACGCTGGCTAAGTTGCGTGTACACCCGGGATCCATTCAAACCTTGTTTGCTTCAGTGAAAAGCAGCAAAGCAAGTTTATGAGTCTTACTTTTTTTCCACTCATGAAAACTGTATAGAAAGAGTCAACCCACAATACCAGTGTTGCCTTTAGTATGTGTTCAAAAGATACGTGATTTTTTTCATACTTTTTTATTTATAATATTAGTAATATTTTTGGGTAGTGGGAATTTGTATGCCGAGGTTCCGCTGTATGTACCTGGGGACGATTTGCTTCTGCTTCTATATATTTGAAGGTGTCAAGAAGTAACTTTCAAATACAATTCATTCTGATTAATATTTTCTTCTTCAATAGTTCCTCTGCTTTCAATGTTGCCAACATAGGGACTAAATTTGGTGACTTTTTAGAATATAACAGTGACTTTCCTTCTGAAAAGAGCCGGAATTAAGTTGTGTTTGACTAAGCCCCAGTCACTTTGCCTAACTGTTCCTAATGACAAATCAGCAGGGGTGAAAGTAGCTTTAAATTCTTACCAGTAATATGCAGCCAAATGGTGAGGTGAAGAAACCATGGAGGTGGTGGACCGTCCTGTAATTCTCATAAGTTTCTCTTTAAGCCTCCACTTACTCCGCCATATAATGCCATCAGCTTACTAACTGTTCCTTAAGAAAAAAAGTTCCAGAGTTGAATCCCAAATAGCGAGATGAAAATGGAAAGCTACACTATGTAGCGTATAGAATCTCTTGTTCCACACATCAAGTAGTGCCATTGTTTATGGGTTGGCGAGAGATTTGGTAATCAGTCTTAGAAGCTATTAAGCTTTGTAGCTCACGTTAGCTGTGAACAAGCCCGCACTCATGTAACCTAGCAGTAATGAAAAATCGAACCACAACATGGATGGTTCTAAGGAGACAAAGTGTTGTTTAAGACAGCAAAAAATTATATCAGATGTTTTTTTTTTCTTGCTGAAAGTGCTTCTCTGACTGGTTTTAAATGTAAGTTTTGGCAGGCAGCAGCTCTCCTCTCGTTCCAGTACTGCCTACCACTGCTGAATCTTTTAGTGGTACTCAGTACCGGACCATACCAGGCTACTTTCACTTATACCAATCAGTGATTACCAATCAAAAAGGGTTGATTACAGTGCTGAGCCCCCTAGTGATACTTGAGAAATTGATCCCACTATTTTTAGTGCAAACATTTAACACTCTTCGAAGGATAACAGTCAAGCATTCTGATTGACCATTTATCATTCATAGAGTATGTACAGTTATGAATGGAAAATCTGCCTCAGGATCAATGAATGCTACACCCTCAAAGATGAATAAACTAGTCAGTTTTAAACTAAAATGGAACCAGTGCCTCATTAGTTTATTATGGCCAAAATATGACTAAGGTTCCATTGGGAAACCACTTGCATTCAATGGTAATAACGGACATTCCTTGCTGTAGCAAACTCCAAACTCAGATTTTAGACCTGTGGTCTACTTAGTCACCCTATTGGATGGCCTGAAAAGACCAAGAGTTTTTGATTTTTTCTTTTAACCCACAATCTCGAATGTAAAGTTGCCTCTGCTTAAGTAAAAAACTCAACAGAAACACGTAGAGCAGCATTCCAAGGTGTACAGTGTTTTTTCACACGGTTCTTTGCTAGGGCCTGAGCGTTCCATGAAACGTTGCGTCGGCTTACTTGTTTTATCCTACAATGTAAGGCTGCTGTACAGCTGAGAACATAACTCGGGTTACAGGAGCAAGTGTAGCCGTAGTCTGTGGGAGAACATTGACCGACTTGTTTCGAAACAGCTAGACATGTCCGAGTCGATCCCTTAACCTGTTTCGACCCTGAAGGAGTGTCTGGCTGTTCACTATCAAACGGTATGCAGCATCTGGGCTGATCAGAGAGCCATACATGGAAAGGAGATGTACTTGTCTCTGATTAATGTGTGTATCTTTTAATAACGGTTGATTGTAAGCAGACGCACACAGCCATGTATGGGCGAGAGGGAAGGAGGGAGGGGAGAATATGCATGTGTGTTTGTGTGAGGAAGAAAGAGAGAGGATTATAGTGTTATATAAAAAAAAATAATAAAGGGAGTGTCTGGAAATGCTGAAAAAGGAGAAAGGAAGGATGATGAAGATGAATGGGAGGATTTTTTTTGACTATGGGTCAAATGTAGTGGGACTTACTGTACCTTGCAAATTATTTCGAGTGGTAGCCTGGTACTTGTCTATTATTGTTTCCTTAATAGACAATGTCTTGATCTCTTTGTAACCCTTAATGTTTTTTATTTCTTTCAGTTTCTCTCTCTCTCTCACACACACACATAGACAGATTTTAATAAATTGAGCAGATAGGATTGCTCATCATTTGCCATACAAAGTAGGAAACAAGTTGAGCGTTTTAGAACTCGCCTGAAGCAAATTGGAGGAAGTCACTGTACTGTAACTCACACGCAATTGTGCTTGTTCTTCGTATTGATTTGTATGCATACTTGCATGGTCCTTTGAGATTTTTGTTACAGATCTGATGTATAACAGAGCCTGCAAACATACGTCACTGTCGTGCACCAATATGGAGTATATAAACACATCTTCTTCCTTTTATGGAAACGTCTTAAAACAGGGATTTATGTCTCCTGATCTATTTGGACAGACCTGTTGACTGATTGGACTCGTCTTTTCCAATGTGACAAACAAAACATCGTAGGTTCAGGACGTGTTCCAAATACCACTGAGGACGGATAGAGGCGAGCTTAGAATTTGTCTTATCCCAGGAATGAGGGTGCCAGACAGCTGTGGCACAGGGAGCAAACTAGCTATTCATTCATTCATGCTGAGTGACTGTTAATATACTTCATGCAGGGTAAGAATACTTTACAATCAGTATGGAATGCCAGTTCTCTCCAGGGCAAAGACCATCTTAGAATTACCTGAACCATAATCAAAATGCATACCTAAAAAGTGTTCTTTGTGTTTAATAGGTATTGTCTATTAAACTGGATATAAAAGAATTCAGTCGAAAGCTGTTTGCAGGAGCATTTACTTAAAAAAAAAAAAAGGTTCCAAAATACCATATAACTTTAAATAATATAACTGGGAATGGGTTTTGAACAAATTATGCTGTCAAGTTTAATCACTGATTTATCCCTTTATTTCATGTGAAATTTTGTTGTTTCATTTTAAGGACTTAATAAAAAGCATTCCAAATCCCAAGATCCAAATCCATGGCCAAGAGAAGAGATCATCTAGAAAGCAACTGGTGCTGTATAACAAGAGGAAGAGTTACAGTAATGTATGTCTGTAGTAGGTAATTAGCTGCAGTGGCTGAGCTGCATTATTGGAAGATTTACCACATATGCAGAATCCTTTCACAGTTTAATAGTTTTTTGTTTCTGTCAGATTTGTCAGCTTTGCATTTGATTACATTTTGTGAAATACATGAAATGTGCCGTGAAAGTTCTTGGTAATTTATGGCTGATCACCATTTATCAATATAAATGTTGGGTATAGTTTTGCCTAAGAAACCATTTATGTGCAACTTTACTAAAAGATTGGCAAACGGGGATCCAATGGATAAGCTGTTTAAAAATGGTAGACCTAAAACAGGACAGTATTTTTTTGTTCTATTCTTTCTAGTGGAACAATAAGGCATGGGAAGTTGAGTAAAAGGGCCTTTTGGACCTCACTGGTTGTTAAATTGCTTGAATAGTTGATGGAAAAGCTGACAAACTCAGGAGAAAACTAAATAATTGATGGCAATGGCATTTGTCTTAAAGAGGGCTGGGTTACTTGACAGATGGACACATTAGCATTGACTCTATGCTGGTGGTCCTGGGCCCAGACAATTATAAAGAAGTAGAAGATGGCTTGAACTTTCAGCATGAGTTAGGACTGGACTCTTTGATCTGGTCTGCCACCCAAATGACTAACGGATTGTGTATCTTTTTTTTATTTGCATCATTTGACTCAGTAGGGACTAGGTTCAATATACAGTATGTGGGCAGGATCATCAGGCAACAACTGACTTCCTACGGCTTGAAAGATGGATGTGGATATGGATGTTTTTATTAGGCATTGTTGCTATCTTTACATTTAGAGTAGCTACCCTGAATGGTTGTGTCTCCTTTATGTTTATGACATTAGATATTATAT
>JAOVVB010000036.1:4798519-4808768 GCA_028570985.1 Heterobranchus longifilis
CAAGGAAAAACTCCCTGAGATGGCAATAGGAAGAAACCTTGAGAGGAACCAGACTCAACAGGGAACCCATCCTCATCACCCCATTAATCACGGCTCTACAGCCAGTCATGGGCATCTGTGAGCTCACGCGAATGGATATGATGCAACTCATCTGAGAACTTCGCAAGATAATAATAAAGTATTAATAAGTACGTAATCAGTACTGAAGTAATCAGTACTGAACTTTCTTGTAAACAGAGCTAGTCTCGAAACTTTTTGATACCACTTCGTATTGTGCTGTCCTTTAAAAATGTTGTCATATTAAAGGACTGAAACACTTCATGACATACCGATACTGTAAAATGTGATTGCTTAACTTATTAAAAATATTTAAAAGACTAAGATTTTGACAGGCAGAACGTGAGCACATGGATGTGCCGTCTGTCCGTCTGTCCATCCATGTCCTCGCCTGAACTTACGGAAACACATTACAAATGTCACAGCAGTCACTTTCCCGTTAAGTAACACCCAAACATAAGCATAAATACTTCCTTATTCACATGCTGAGCTGAGCTGTTATGAAGTAAACAGACTGCATTCACACACTCACCGGTTTTGAGAATATACTGCAAGATAGGTCAAGAGGAGAAACAAAATGACAGAAAAGAGAGGGAAAAAAATACCAGAACCAGATAGGTGACTGCAGGCAGGTTACGATCCGTTGCTGCAGGCGCTGACAATGGGAATGTGATAAAGTTTCTGCATATCCGGGGGTGGGGTGTGTTTCAGGGCTGACCTGGGCAATGTAGTTAGGATTCCAGAGCCGAAGAGCATTTTCGACTTCGAGCCAGGACGAGGAGCCACGGAGGAGGAACGTACGCAGGTAAGAGGATTTTCTTTGGGAACGTGAATCTTGCTTTAACCTATAAATCAAACCTTTCAGAATAAACAGTTTATGCAGTAGAAAATCAGACTTGTCATGATTGTCTATTGTACTTTCACCAGACACTTTGTTTTATGAAACGATCTCAGGGGCTTCCTCCCAGTGTGTCTAAGATTATTTTATTAAAGGGATACTCTTATTAAAGATTTTTTTTTTTTTTAAACCTACTGTAACTCAAAGACCTCACTTGACATGTACAAAACAAAAAAGGAAAATCTATCGATGGGAAATAAATCTTTTCTTATGTTGTGTCAAGACCAATATATCCAATACACCATGTATTAGTAGTTGCTTTCCAGATGACCAGTGAGTTGAGTGAACAGATCTTGTCCAGTTTTGGGAAATGTGTCAAAATGTGTATGTGGAGAACTCCCTTAATCCCAGCAACCGTTAGTTCCTTCAGTACACATCTTTTCGAAGACTTTGAGACTATGTAGTTATTTAATGGTTCATAGTAGCTTCAAGATTGTTGTGTTGTAACTGATCAATAAGATAGGACGTGCATGCTAAAAGATTTACAGTATATATTTATACAAATCACAAACTTCAAAAGGTTTTTAACAGCAAAGAGCTTGTGCGAACAATGAGCTCCTTCAGTTGGTCATTTTTAGTGCAACTTTGTATCGCATTGCTTGGGTCAGCATGTTGAAAGCCGTGTATTGTTGCCCCGGATTCTGGAATTTCAGTGCGTGGGTTTATTCCCACAAAAACACTGCAAGAGAGAGAAACTGTAGGAAAAGGATGTGTCTGCGTTCAGCCTAAACCCGCATTCTGCCTAGTTTATCTAATCGCTGTTAGTGGAGGTTTGTATTGTCTTGTTGTCTCTTGTCTTGGGAAACACCTTTCCACGTTTCTTCATCACTGTGGCTAGGAAAATACAGATTTTGCACGTGCTGCTACAGATCACTTCAAGTCTTGCGTCTCAATAGTTCGGAAGCGGCGCCGCCATCATCAGATCTATCATCGCATGCTTCATTTTAACCTCGAGCCACACCTGATACTTAAACTGGCTGGATCTTTGGAATTCGTGTCCTTAAATTGTGTTTATTTTGTGAAAGGTAATGTAAGATACAGGCTATGAGCTTAAATGTTAATAACAAAAACTGGCAATTTATCAAGCTTATAACCGTTAAGAGATGAATACTTTATATGGACAGAAAAAAAAGTGACTGTGAATACAAGCCAGAAGTTTTGGAAGTAATAGTAAATTAGGCGGCACTGTGGCTTAGTGGTTAGCACTGTCGCCTTGGCCATCCAGGGTCTGGGTTCGATTCCCGTCTCTGGGTCTGTGTGCATGGAGTTTGCATGTTCTACCCATACATGGTGGGTTTCCTCCAGGTTCCCTGGTTTCCTCCCACAGTCCAAAGACATGCAGATCAGGTTAAGAGGCGTTCCCTCACCGCATGCCCTACTGTAAGTTTCCTGGGATAGACTCCGGGCCTGCCACAACCCTTTATACAGGATAAAGTTGTTTAGACGATGAGTGAGTGTTACTAAATTATTCTGAGAAAAAAGCAAACCTAAGCATGACTGACGTTGTAATTATATTTAGCACTGATCGCCAACTGGACCTCCATGGATTCTGCCCTGTTTAAAAACATGCATGCTGTGTCCCAGTATTTACATGGTCAATACCTGATGAGTGAGTTGTTCATGTCTGATTTTGGGAACATGGCCCAAGTGGTAGAGCAAATAATGTATGTTGAAAAATCCCTAAGTTAATTGATTAAGCAATATCACACAAAAATCAGTGTTGTTGTATAAAATCAATATCACACTCAAGGTCATGCTGTTGTACTCATCTAGGCATAAATAAAACAGCACATACAGTAGGCAATTTGACCTGGGCAAAATGCCTTTAGAAGCAATTATTAAGGAAACAAAGTGTTGTTTAAGATGTTATAACAATATTAAATGTGTTTTCTTGCTGAAAGTGCTTGCGTGATTGGTTTTGAATGTGAGTTTTGGCAGGCAGCTGCTCTCTCCTCAGTATTGAGGACTACTTTTACTCATTCTGTGACCGACAGTTAGTGTAATTAACAGTTATTAGAATGGCTGTGATGGAGAGTGATGCATGAAGTTAAACGTCACAGTGCTGTTACTGTCTATTATCACCACTCATGTAATGACTCTCGTCCAATCAGATTATACTCATTATATCATAATCAGAACTAACTGTTGTATAATTTAGCATGTCAAGAGTGATTCACTGACCTGAGTAAAGTCATGTTTATTTGTAAATCATAATTAAAAAAATATGATATTCGGTAAAGTGGATAGAACAGAAGCACAAAAAGAAGGGATATTGAAAGATGGACAGCGCAAAAGGGGTGGGGCGTGTATAATGAGCAAACTACTGCTGGAGCGCAGGGCCAAATGGGTCTGGTTCTGATCAAAAACATTATGCATTTTAATCTTGGTGGTAGATGAAAAAAAAAAACAATGCGTACTGGAGTGCATTTATATTGAAAAAAAAAAACTTCTTCTCCCACAGGATATAATGAAATTTATCAATATGTATAAATGGGATCCAAAGTAAACTGTGCTACTGTAGGTTATTTCTATTGGTTATGTTCCCATGTCCTTGTGTAAACATAATCCACTCCAAATTGGGCTTGACTACAGTATGTCTGGAGTATATTAAAACTTTTTTTTCCTTTTCATAAAGACTAAAAAATAGATTTTAAAATAATTTTTAAAATAATATTCAGATATTAGATTAGATATTAGACTTGTCCTAAACCACTGATTTGATCTTCCTGAGAATTGTTTCCTCGTTATTCCTGTTGGCTCACAGTCAAAAATGTATTAGAGCTGCTTTCGTCTGTTGAGGTGTACGAGTTCCTGCTGTCCCATGAATGTGATTAAACTGTTTCCAGTTTAAAGAATTTGGCCAGTTTCCCTTTTCCATTTTCGGTGCTTTTCAAACCGCTCCACTCCTCGCTTTCTTTTTTATTCACAAAGCTCAAGGGCTTTAGGAAATATTTCTCAAAGGAACCTTGAACCCTCTTAAGCACCGTGCTTCCGTGCTCATCATCATCCTGTCTGAGTGTGAGAAATGGCTTTCTATTTCTCTTTTTCAAACCAAAAATGACAATGAGGTAAGAGAAAGAGAGAAACAGAGAGCTGTAGCAGCCATTAAAGCCTAAGTGTATATCCTCTGTATTGTGAGTGGCTCGTCACAGTTTGCTCGTTAATCAGGTCATGCTCCTGAAGTAGGAAGAAATGGATTCATTGTTCTCTTCCTGCGCCAGACAGAGCTGTCTTGTGATCACGATTAGGCCCGTTATCTGAGTTATCCGCCTGTCTGATCCAAAAGCATACACCGAGCTCTGCCATTAGTTCACACAGACACCAGTCCAGATTGCCCCTCCCTGAGCCCCGGTCCGACTCCGAGACGCCTTTTTAAGACCGGACCGTATTTACGAGCTGATTTGATTGTGAGGATGGCTGCTGTTGGCTCTGAACGGCTCTCATCATGCCAAGGTATTTCAAAAATAACAGTGTGGAAAAAAGAAAGCAAGGTCTTAGCACTCAGCTTTATGTGGCATGCTGTGGATTCTATCAGACGCTTAATTGTTTGAATGTAATGTTACAGTAAATGTTGCATTTAAGATCTGATTAGGGAAAGCTGTCGGGCTTTTACTGCAAATGAGGTGCAAATGGAGATTAAAACGATTGTTTGATTTTGTACGCCTGAAGCAGTAATGAGTTTATCGAGAAACTGCAAATATGTTACATTTATAAATACGTTGACTTTGTAGGCTTTCTATGAATAGCTCATAAACTGTTTTTTTTTTTTTTTTGCCTTTAATTATCAGGCTGCAATAATGAAACATCTCTTAAATACCAATAGTAAAAGGACACCATATTCAACAAGGACTCAATAGTCTGGACTCAGGAATGCACATTGTCTTGTAACGTGTGTTGTATTATTTTTGAAATGCAGTAATATAAAGTACTGTGCAGAACTCTGGTGGCACTGTGGTGTAGTGGTTAGCACTGTCGTCTTGCACCTCCAAGGTCCTTGTTTGATTCCAGTCTCTTTGTGCATGGAGTTTGTTCTCCGCGTGCTTTCCTCCCACAGTCCAAAGACATGTAGGATAGGTTAATTGATGTTCCCAAATTGCCCGTAGTGTGTGAAAGAGTGTGTGAGTGTGTGTATGTGTGTGTGCCCTGCGATGGATTGGCACCCTGTCCAGGGTGTACCCCTCGTGCCCTAAGTCTCCTGGGATAGACTCCAGGTCCCCCGCGACCCTCTATACGGGAGAAAGCGGTATAGAAGATGAGTGAGTGAGTGAGAGTGCAAAACTCTTGAGCCTCCCCTCATTTCTTCATATTAAATTAATCTAACCTTAGGTTAAACTAAATAAACATGAACAAATGTTTTACTGCAACAGGCTGCAAAATGCCCAAAAATATAATTTAATTTATTTATTTTTGTATGTGTTTAACAACCTCAGCAGCGACCTCATTTCCCCTCTCGTCTGTTCCAACCACTCGGCATTCAGCATCTCCAGTAATCACTGAACAGACCATCTGTCATCATCTGCACCTGTTTCTCACTGGTTCATGCTTTAAGATGTTTTTATGCTTGAATGATTCATAGGTCTCTGTGTGGCTTGACAAACAAATTCCTCTGAAACTGCTCAGTTAAAGGGACTGGACTGAAAATGAGAGCCAAAACTTGGAGCCAAAAATTTCCCTCTGGAAGCCTGGAGACCTATTCTTCAAGACTACTAAAAATGTCTGGCTCTTTGCTAGCAAAATATGAAGAAATAAAGGGTAGCTTAAGACTTTTGCACAGTGCTATATGTTTGAATGCAGCTAGCTGTAGGCAGTTATTTGTCCTCTTAAAGCTGTTGCTTGAAATACACCTTGAACATTGAAAACAGACTTAAATGTTCTTTCAGTTCTTTAGAATTGCGTTACAATGGAATTGCTTTGGGAAAATGGGGAAAGGAAGGCATTTTAAGGAGGGAAGAATTGGATGAAAAAAGGGAGGATATACACGTGCGGGTCGAGAGGCAGTGCCCAGCTGGCATGTGGGCACTCGGCTGGCGAGTGTAGGTAGCAGCAAAACCAGATGTTTTACACTGAAAAAGCGTATATTAATGTATCAACATATTTAAATTAAGGGCAGATTTTCTATTTGGGTAAAATATGTTGGTTAACAAAAATAAAAAATTGTCAAAATTATGTTTATGTTAAAGTCATTAAATAGAATTAAAAACATTTAAAATCTTAAAATTGACATAATTGACGCAGTAGCAATATTGTTACAAAGTTTCACGAGGTCACAATTGTTGCTTTGAGTATAGAGTTATATCCCAGAAGAATTGCGGATATTATTAGTGGTACAGGAGGGGTGAGAACCAACAACTGCCTATGATTTGATTTTATCAAAATATACTATACATTGCACCTTTGAATTCAAATAGTAACTACCCCCATTACGAACCTTTTACTTTGCCATTTGGAAACGTTGAAGGGGGCAAATACTTATGCAATGCTTTGTGTTATATAATCAGTGACATTTTACGTTTTCTGTTCACAGTCACCAAGACAACTTCCAGTGTACCACCTTTCTCCTGAGAGAGCCCACTCTCCCTCCATAGAGGTAAGGGTGCAAATACTTAAACTCTAATAATAAACTATACCTGCTGAAATGCAAACAGCTCTTGGAGATGAGGGAAGTGAAACGTTTGTTGGCATCTACTGGCTGTATATTGTGTAATTGCTGTTTGCCTTTCAGTGACCTTACTCTCTCAGAGTTCTCTTGTCATGCTTTAATTCGTTGCTCTCCACATGCATGCTTTGTCTTTTTCAGGCCACTCTGGTGTCGGAGCTGAACCGTTTCGAGGCAGAGCTGGACTCCGACATCCGTGGCCTGGAGAGGAAGCTGTCTCAGAAGAAGCAGCAGCCACAACGGCGAGGAAGGGGTGAGGTACTGGCCTTTCCCTCAACACACTCTGATCATATAAAACCTCCCTTTTTATCTACTTCACATCTTTTTATTGATACTGATTATCAAGGAAATGCCATTTTCTTCTTCTTTTCCTTTGTTAGTTTTATTTAGTCTGTTATTTGGTCTATACGTAATTAGACTGCAAACACTTCTATATGGAAAGGTTAAATGGTGAGACAAAGGGAAGACTTTACATTAAGTAAGCAGACAAAGTTTAAATCATTACATGGCAAGTAATGACTTGCACTTGTTGTGCTTCAGATCTTCCAGCTTTCCAGCTAGTCTAGACTATAAAAGTCCCATCTCACACTGTGCACTGTACATTTGACCGAGTCGTTTCACTTTGTCAGCATTTTACCCGATTGCACATTTGCCTCCGAAAAACCAAGCAGCTGAGCATGTTGACCTTTTTGTATTTCTTAGACCAAAGCTCAGTCTAGAAGATCAGCAGTTACTTATATAGTCTGTGGAAACCTGTTCATTTCTCATAAGCTACTTTTTGCTGCTTTACTTTGCCATTTCTTTCTATACAGATTGTTAAAACAATCAAGGAATTGACTAAAATAATTGACGATGCGTAATTTGCGGAAAAGACGCCTTTCTATGGACGTCTTCTGATTGAACGCATTTTACCTTGCTTGGCTTGTCATGGTACTGCCAGTGTTTATGTCCCAGACCATACTTACTGTACGTTTGGAGACTTAAATTTGAGGTCATGCCAAAGGATCAGTAAATTCAAGCCAAAACAGTTTGATTGATAGATTGACCCAATTTGGTCTTAACAACGTCCAGTGTTTAATGGGTGGTGGCCATAAAACATTCAGAGAACCTTAATTTAGTTCTAATATGTTAATCCTTAAAATAATCACAATGAGATATTAGGCGGCACAAAGACAAACCGGTTAGCACTGTGCCCTCGCACCTCCAGAGTCGACGGTGCAATTCCCACCTTGGGTCGGTGTGTGGAGTTTGCATGGTCACCCTAGGTATGGTGGATTTCCTCTGGGTAATCCGGTTTTCTCCCACAGTCAAAAGACATGCAGATTAGGTTAATTCATGTTCCCAAATTGCTCATAGTGTGTGTGCCCATCGATGGATTGGCACCCTGTCCATGGTGTACCCGCCTCATGCTATAAGTCTCCATGGATAGTCTTCAAGCCCCTGGACCCTGTACACAGGATAAGTGGTATAGTTGATAATCAAGGATCATCAACATTGACAATGGTTTGCACATTTCTGTTGTATGATTCTGTGTAAACTTAAACCCCAGTCACAATGAGCCACATTCCCAATATGTCCTCAAAAAATTTGGGTGAACGCGGTAAGAACTTGGCACTAATGCAGTAGAAACCAGAAAGGATGTAGTATTGTCTCCCATGACATAGCACTGCCATGCTTTTCTTTGACGTGTTTCCCATTCTCACTTTTGGACATGTTCTAAAAAAAAAACTGATGAAGGAAAACCTAACAAGGACAGGAAAAACATAACAAGGATATATTAACAATGGCATTGACCAGTCATCGTTGTAACTAACACCTCTTAGGGACCTCATTGAGGTCTCATACAAGCATGGCCCACTGGATGGCGTTCTGACTGAGTTGTCATTGTGACATCGCTGCTTTGATGGTATGTCAATGAAGTTCTCACAGTGTCCTCTTCAGGCTTGTGCTATGACCATGGTACGTCACTGCCACATCATAGAAGACCGCATTAAGTTCATATTACATTCTTCTAGTGTGTACCACGTTTATCAGCACGTCTATGTCATATTCAGAGAATTTGGTAAAAAGACTGTACGGTATACCATTCCTCAAACCATTACTTTGTAATGAAGAGCACTGCACGTGTCGTGGTATTTACATCCTTGGTGCGGAGGTCTGCTTACAGAAAGACAACATAGTCCTTTTCTTCTTCTTCTTCTTAGCATTTGTCCAACCTTGGTGTGGGAGCCAATTGTACAATGACAACATACTAAGTGATTAGTGTGGTGCGATCTGTTAGGACAGAGTAGTAATAGTAACAGTTTACATTTACATTTAGGCATTTTGCAGACACCCTTATCCAAAACGACTTACAGTTTTTTTTTTTAATAATACATTATAATTATATATTTTAATACATTATAAATCAGTTTGATCTCATTCGACGTCATGAGCGTGCGATCATGTGTGTGACAACATGATAAACCCATTGAGAATATGACACGGACGTAAGAACTGTAGGAAGGTCTTTCGACTGGTCCCCGGCAAGGGGTCGCCACAGCGGACGATCTGATCCGCACAAAAGCTGGCACAGGTTTTTACACCAGATGCCCTTCCTGACAAAACCCTTCCATTTTATTTATGCTTGGGACCGGCAGTGGCTGGGGTTTTGAGTACTGGCTGGAAATCGAACCCGAGCTTTCTGCATGGCAGACAAAAACAATTACCACCAAGGCCTTACGTGGGTAGGAAGTAGTATGGACTTGATAATTGCACTTTTTTCCATATTGTCCCTATTTTCACTGCATTCTTCAATATTTTTAGGATGCAATGGGAACTTCATGGTCTTTGTCGGAGTGTGACGGGACCCTTACTTACGGCTTCAAAGTTACGAAGCGAGTTACAATCTGTATCCGTATCTGTATTCAAACCCAAAGTGGATGATTACTAGAAAGCAACCTCGAGAGCGAAAATTTCTGGAGAAATTTTAAGTGTGCCTCTGCGACGGCCGGGTCAGTCCTAATGAGCGTGGATACCATCCAATGCGTGGTGGAGCCTTCCGGTGCATCACAGTCACAGGCCTGATGTCACCGCAGAGGCCGGCCTCAATGTTAAGTCTATGGGCCTTTTTGGGACGGTTTCTTGGGGATTTTGGGAGCACCGCCCGACGGCTCCCCACCAAAAGTCATATCGCACCATTCCCAAGCGAGCCGCACGGAACGGTGTACCATTGTGAATTCTGACTCTGACTACTAGGTTTCTCAACCTCAGCTACTGTACCTCATTCACGTTCATAATCAGTGTCAAAAAGTGAACAAAACTACTCACCTTTTGCAAGTCTGATCAGGCAGTTACTAAGGATGAATGAATGAATGCTTTAAACTTTAAAGAACACATCCTATGAGTTTCATGTCTGACTGCTGACTTAAAAGTAAAAGCCTCTTACTCGGGCAGTTACATTGTTGCGTCCCACAGGATCCTGTATCATGATGCTATGTGAACCTTTCTAGCTACACTATTCTACAGTGCTGTCAAAAAGTTTTTGCCCCCTTCTTGCCTATTTGTTACACTTAAATGATTGAGATCATCAAACACATGTTTATATTACACAAATATAATGTGATGTAAAAAAAAATTAAATGATTTCATATATTCAT
>JAOVVB010000036.1:4829079-4843787 GCA_028570985.1 Heterobranchus longifilis
TATGATAAAAATTATAGACCCTTCATTTCTTTGTAAGTGGGCAAACTTAGAAAATCTGTAGGGGATCAAATACTTATATATATATGTGCACTTCCAGGGACAAGAGTTCAATTCCCGCCAGCCTTGGGGTCTGTATCCATGGACTTAGCATGTTCTTCCCATGCTTGGTGGGTTTCCTCTGGGTCCTCCGGTTTCCTCCTACAGTCCAAAGATAAGCAATTTAGGCTAATTGGTGTTCCCAAATTCCCTGTAGTGTGTGAATACAAATCGGAATGTTGACTGGATGTCCATGGTAATCACTATTGGCCTTCACGGTCCCTAGTCCCTAGTTGGTCATCCTAAATGGATGGATGGATATATGTACTATATATACACTGTAGATTTGTATATGTCCCCAAACTCTCTTAAGATACAGGTATATACACTTTATCTCTGTATACATTGCACAAGGATACAGCACAATTTTTCTTTTTTGTAAATTTTGTGTCTTTTGTAAACTCAATATAAATAAATAAAGATATAGTGCAAGTTAAAAATATATACAGTACTGTATATATATTATAAACATAACTGTATTTATAACTTGCACCTTAAAATGTGCACAATCCCTATGAATAAACACTTCTATTTGCATTTCAGGTGGACCCTAAACTGCATTTCGTTGCTGAGTATCCGTACTATTTATGCAATGGCAATAAAGTTATACCTACCTACTTTGATGTGGTAATCCATGCACAAGCCTACCAGTATGCACATACCATACACATTTCCTGAACAGCAGGTGGCGCACTCTCAGTTTCGTAGCCCGTAAAATAAAAAAGATATCTATAATATTCCCGGTCCTGTATCCCACCCACACGTCTAGTGCCCATCCCTCTGGGCTTTATTTTGATAGCTACACGTGGCACGGCGGGTGGATGAGGAGGGGGGGGGGGTGTTTACCGATGATGCCACATCGCAATAATCTCAGGGCGAGAGCTCGCGCTTGAAACTACAGTGCCGAGGTGTGTAGTCACGCACACACGCGCATACATACACGCGCACAGAAGCGCGCGCGCACTGGATTTAAGGTTAAAAAGCGAGCGCGAGCTCCTGTGACAGGTTTGTACGGAGACGGAGGCAGACTTTAAGAGTTTCTTAGGTCTTATTGTTTTCTGTGTAGAGGTAGACTTTACACGATACGTTGTTTACCATATATATATTTTGAGTTTATTTGTTCAGTTTTTTTTTTTTGTTTGTTTGTTTTTGGGCAAACAAACCAAAACACGAGCGGGCTGCGCGCGCGGAAAATCACGCGCAGGTGTCAACGTTTGTGGCGGTTAATTGCTGTTATTAATATTATTATTAAAACGTCTTAACCTCAGCGTCGTTGTTGGTTTAACTCGGGTAAGTTTTGACAATTTTCTCAACTTTTTCTTTAAATAAAGCCATGATAGTAGATGGTTAGTCTCTTAAAAATCTGACTTCTTGACATATTTCAGTCCAGCCAACTTGTAAGTTTCCTTGTTTACAACAAAAACAATCACCATGGTGAATTCATTCTTGAAATATTCTGCTTCTTTCTTTCTGATTAACTGTAAACTTTGACTGACAAAGCCATGTGCTAAAGTCTTTGAGCTGAATGTGCAGTTTTAACCCGTTATCTCTGTCAGTTATTAACCTGTTTCCTAACCTCATGTCTTTTTCCACAACTTGGCTTGTACATGCATTTTCTTGCACTCAGACCCCTCAGCACACTTGAAATGTCCACACACCTCTTCATCTACAGGTATTACAACTTTCTAGAACATTCCTAACGCTACCCTGCATTTTATAGGTCACTTACAACAATTCAGACCTGAGAGAAAGCCACAGAGAACTGAAGGTCTAGTTCTGTTTGTAGGAAGGGGGGGAAATACTTTCCACTTCCAGCTCTCAGTTTCCAGTTCTCAACTTGTAGGTTTAAAAAGAAAGATGAAAATGTTGACTTTTGCTTCCAAGTTCAGTAAGCTGAGAGTATAAACTTTAAATCTATTAAGATAGAAGTTGTGCAAGCTCTGGAGCGGAGCATGTGAACAAAGTTTGTGTTGTAAGCTTACTTTTAGATTGAACATCTCATTATTTTAACATGGTATGTCATCATTTGACCTATAAATCTGAATATTTGATTTATTTAAGAACTTATAAGACAACATCATGACACAATTGTATTTTGATGTAGTATCCTTAAATTAATATTGTGTTATTTAAACTACTGTATATAACTCTATAGTTATCATTAAACTAGCCTTGTGCAGTGTTAAGTGAACTAGGGCGGCACGATTTTATCATCACATTGCGAGTATTTTGAGTTCTCATTATTTTATGTTCTCAAATGATCTCAATAAGTGAATTTTTGACAATATTTATTAATTCATTCAAAATTAGGTAAATAAATAAATAAAAATCTTAATTTATTGCCAAACTCTGTATAAATTCCTAACTATGCATATATTACCTGTAATCAATTTCAGCCTTTTGTGATTAATTAATTATATCGTGATTTAGATTATTTTAAAGGTGTTAAAATAATTGTATGCTATCTTGAAACAATGCCATGGCGATTAAATTTTCTGACCTCTGAAAAAAAAAATGTAAATCTGTTTTTGCTGTTCAGTACGAGGATGTGAAAAGGAAATTGCAGCCATGTTGTCTTACAATCCCAATAGTTGGCCTGATAAACAAACAAACAAATACTTATTCATAGCTAACATGAGCAAGCTAGACAAAAATGTTTGGTATATTAAAGTTTCTGGTTTGTTGCATCAACCCTCTTCTAATTTGCATATCAACCATAATGGGTTAAAAAACACCCGAGCCTGTTTTGTGACATACTGTAACAAACTAATTTCATGATTTTTACCGAAGTATTTATCAAGTTTCTGTTTATTCACAATATAAGAATGTGTGACTCAAACACCAATCTATATAACCATAAATAATCATCTAAGTGCTTGCATATTAATTTAGTCCATGCATGGTCAATACATGCACAAACCACACCCATTAATACTATGAATAGCATGTTTGGTTGTATATGGCAGTGTAATAAGTCCCAAAAGAGAAGTGCGGTTTAATTATTGTTAAACAACGCTAATGTTTTAAGAAGCATACCGCCACACAGCAGCACACAAACCCCTGATCAGAGTTCATATCTTTGACCGCCTGCAGCTGAAAACACATCAGTGATGAGTGTGCAGTACATTTTAACCAGGCATGAAAAAATGCTGGAACTTGCTGAATCCTCCCAGCTCATTACCTTCCCTTTGTCTGCCTCCCTCCCTCCCTTTCTCTCTCGATCCCTTTCTCTCTGGCACACCTCATATCCTCCTGTGTGTGTGTGTGTGTGTGTGTATATTTAGCTGGGTCCAGACTGCTGAATGGGCATGAGGCAGAGGATCCACAAACACACCACCAGGTCATTGTACTGGCATTCACCTTTATAATAACAGGGCAGAGGAAAAAGAAAAGAAAGCACAAAAATGCTGGTGAACTGCCTGTTTCTCTTATGGAGAAGTTCAGTTTTCGACTCAAAACAGAACCGCTAATCTTGAGCTTCAAAGTTTACAATTTTTTGGGGGGTTTTAGGTCCTGCAAGAAAGAGTGCCACCCATGTCTCGCTTTTTTAGTTCTTGTTGTTGGGGCTTTGATATATCGTAATAAACCTTTTCAATCCAATTTGTGATCCATCTCAATCTTTATAGATCCACACCCAACCCAAGAGTAGTTGAAGCTGCATCACAACATCATTCTGAAAATGTCTAATTGGATTGTAGCTTTCAAAATACTAGATATATTTAACTATACTTTGTTTGGCCAAAAAGCAAAAAAGGTAAACACATGGATTTAACTAAGCAAGTAGTTAAAGAGCCTTCCGTTGGATACTTTCTTCAGTTATTAATATGATTCAGCTGGCAACAGGTTATTTAACCACAACTGATGCAGTGAGTACCTTCTTATTTTTTAAACAACCATGTTGGAAACAATATCCTGTGGTTGTTGCAAAGATGTTACTCTGTTTCAGAAGGGTCAAATTATTGTCCTTCATCAAGGACAACTAAGGAGATTCCTGAAACTGCTTAAATTTGGTTAAAAAATGCATAACCTAGAAGGTTATGGTGAACTATCACCATCCTCATCATTTTTGAGGAAGAAATGTAGTCTGAAAAACATCCTGAATAATTGTGATGGGAGATCACTTAAAGCTTTTTCACTTACTACTGAAAAAAAATCTTTAAAAACAACAGTAGAACTCACATATATATTTAATAGTGAAAATAAGAGCATTTCCACGTGCACATAGTGTGAAGAAAACTGTGAAGGGATTCGGATTAAACGGCTGTGTAGCCTTAATAAAACCACATCAGTAAGCTAATCGGAAAAAAAAGAAAGAAGAAAAGTTTGTTTGCTAGGGGACATAAAGATTGGACTGTGGAGCTTTGGCAAAAAGTTTGAGGTCTGAGGAGTCCAGATTTGCCCTGTTCCAGAGCGATGGGCGCATCAGGGTAAGAAAGGACGCGGATAAAAATGATGGAGCCAGAGGGGGCAGTGTTATGATCTTGCAGTTGCATTTAAATATATAGAGAGATTAAAAAATAATCAAATTTAAAAGGCGAATCAAAAAGGAGAATCAAATGCCACAACTCATAAGCTGCATTGTCAGTGAAGTTTCTAGTCTGCAAACTTCAGGACACTTTCCTTTTTGCCTTATGGGCTAGCTGATAAATTTGTCTGTCTGCACATAAAGTTGACTTTTAATCATTAACCCAGAAGACATGCACATTAGGGATTTTATTTGCAAAGCATCATTTATAATCCCTTCAAAAACCCTTAGAACTGTGATTGAGCATTTACAGTTCCAGTTGGACGGGAAACGAAACTCCGTAGTGTCTGTAGATTTAGGTTTCAAGTGTAGGGTATCATGCATTTCGTACCACATTTTGAAGCTGTCTCTTGGACAGGAAAAGCTGCGCAGCGATATGATCTGGCGTGGACGGGTGGATGATGAAAGACCCGTCTCTCATCCTCTGTGGCTTTGATATCAGGCTATGGCCCATTTGTTCTTTCAGTGGCTGCTTGACCTCTGGCTCGGCTGCGCTTTGAAATGCCTGGCGGAGTGTGGATTTATGTGGAGTGTGGACATGAGTGTGTGGGTTCACAGTATACAGTATGATGCTATAATTGTTACAAATTAGCTGTTCCACTTTGAACGCTAAATTGTTCACTTGCTTGTTGAGGCAAGTTTATAAAGATTTGGGGAATGGAAAGAACATCATGTAAAATTTTTGTCTGAGTCTTTTATTACATTTTTACTTTCATGTAGGGTCAGTGCAAAACTGCAAATATGCAGCCGCTGGACTGCAAGCATGTCATGTCTTATTGACTACATCTGTGGAAAATTGTATGAGTAGTGTTTTTTTTTTTTTCCCCCCACAGAGCTATTTCTGTCCTATTTCCTTTGAGTCTGTGTCAGCCAGGACTGAAGGTCATGTAGTACAAGTATGTTAGTATGTGCTAAATGAACCTGGAGGACGAGGAGGAAGATGTGGTCCAAACTCTTAGTTTACACCACAGGGGCTCGGTGACACCTAAAACCAGCCCTCCATTTTCTTAATCTAAGCATTTGGCAGACGCCCTTATCCAGAGCGACTCATTATACAACTGAGCAATTGAGGGTTAAGGGCATTGCTCAAGGGCCCAACAGTGGCAACTCGGTGGTTGTGGGGTTTGAACCTGGGATCTTCCGAACCGTAGTCCAATGCCTTAACCACTGAGCTACTCCTGCTAGTTTCTGTCTTTGTTTTCCCTCAAATTTGTGTTCACAATGATCCTACCTTAATTAAGGCAGCAGTCAAATAAGCCATTCAAAATATTGGCAATACACAGTGTTGTATTATGTCCCTAACTGCTGAGTGATTTAAGAATAATTGTCTCTAAACTTTCAGATGAGGGTCTCAGACTGATGTAAGTGCATTGTTAAAGTTAATTAACCGAAATAGATAGATAGATCAATAGATCAAAGCAGCTTCACAAAAATGAAAAGAAACTCCAGTATGATGGAAATAGTGCATTGTGATAAAGAGTAAAATGTTATTCATTAATCTCAAAGGAAGTTAGAGATGCTGATGCTGAAGATATCCTGACAATACACCAGTATGTAAAATGCTCGTAAGTTTCAACTGATGTTCTCGATCTGAAATTTCCAAAATGTACTAGCCCAATCTAGACCTTTTAAGTACCAGTGGTTTTATTACAGCACTGCCACCTGACAAAAGTGTGCCATGATTGTAATGCATTGCTTCATTGGTATTAATGAGAATACATTCAAGAACCCGTCAGTCAGCAGATCAGCTCTAACTGTCTGTTTTTCAGATTGTGAAATATCGAAGACAGTGAGCGAGTGCGTGCTAGAATAATATTTCTATTCCAATGTTCAGTTTTGTCTCTATGGCAGCAGAATAAATAGGGTTTTAATGGCTGAGAAATCATCTTGCGCAAGCCACATCAAAGATAACCAATGAACATTGAACAGTTTCACCGTTGTGGAATCCAGGTTTAATGATTCATGTAGTGAGAATCTAAACACACACAAGGCCTTCTATTGTATCATGGCTATTCTCTGGACCCCACCTGATTGTTGTTTGTTTGTTTTTTTCATTCTTGTTCTCTCGAACCTTTGTCCTGCTCCGTTTCTGATCAGTCTTCATAGCTGTAGGGCAGGTCGGATTCAGTGGCGATGTGTGTCTGAAATATGTGCTGAGTGTTATTCACGGGCATTAACAGGAATATTGAAAGAAGTTTCTCACAGTGTTGCAATGACAATACCATGGCTTTAGCTCAGTATTGTCTCTCTGTACACAGGGTGTGGGTTTGTAGGGTATAACTGCCTGAGGGCATCGTTTCAGGGAGTGGATCTGTTCGATGACGTGGGTGTGTAGAAAATCAGATTGTGAAGTGCTGTCTGAAGTGTGAGTCACTTTTTGGGACGATTGGTATTTTGGTCTGACGTGATGTTAATTTTGTGAAGCTAGAAATGGTTTTAAAAAATGAAGCATAAAATAGTTTAGTACATAAAATCTATTTTAAATGGTCTGTTCATAAAATTCCATGCTTAAAAAGAAACTAACATACAGTTGGAGGGTGACCTTTCAGACTTTAATCGTTAATGACCATTCATTGCTCTATAGATAAGACGTCACATTTAAATGTTTATTTTTTTTTCACATTGATTCTTTTGACTACAGACACAGCCTCAGAACAGAAAAGACATCTGTTTTAAGCATAATGAAAGTAACTTTATCTTCTTTCCTTTTTCTGCTTCTGTCCTGGTTTTGTCTTTCATGTTCGGATCAGTCTCCGCACCACTGTGTCCTCAGATTAGGACAGGAGTGGAACCTGACATGGTCTTTAGCTGTTTTTAGTCCATCCATTTCAGGATTTAATGTGTTGTGCATCCTGAGATACTTTACTTATCTTTACTTTAGAAAAAAAAGGTGCAAACCACCCTTCCCATCTTCAAGACGGAAGAAAACTTAAACTTGAAAGTAGCAATGTACATTACTATTACAATAAGATATCATATGATATGTCGTGTATATAAGTGGTATTTATATTTGGGATATATACTGTAAATTATCCCTGTATTAATCATAGCCGTGCTTTTTTTTAACCAGTGAGTGCCCTGGGAAAGATCGGCACACCATCTGTGGTGTACCCCGCCTTCTGCCCCATGTTCTCTAGGATGGACTTCCTGTGACCCTGTAAAGGATAAGCAGTATAGAGAATAAGTGAGTCAGATAAACTTAACATGGTTAAATATTAAAAATCAACAAATTCCTTAAAAACATATATCTTTTTACAGCAATAAAAAGAAACCACTTGCATTTTCTGCAAATGCTCAGGTTTTCATGAATATTGCTGTTTTTGAGTTTGAGTGCAATACTGCCTCCTACTGGACCGGAGTGCAGAGGAAAAACAAATACTTCGTAAGAGACATGGCATTCATACGATCAATTACTCATATTACACTGCAGTTTAATGTTTAAATGTACTTAAGTTCTCCAAAGTCTGTCAGAACTATAGCTGCTTAAATAAATCAAACGGTAAACTTTAGCGCCATTGAATCAAATCAAATTAAAAATCACAGACTGCAAAAAAATAAAATAAAAAAATCAAGTCGGATACACAGTCTACTGTGAATCTATGATTCATGGCTTTATTATCAATGTTATACTGTCATATCGCCAACCTCTAACTTTCCCCTTGTGATCTGCTGTTTGCCGAGACGATGGTTGCATGACATGAACCGAAGCTCAGCCGGATGTTTCGGTGTTAGAGTAGAACTGTTCTGTTCTGTTCTGTTCTGTGGATGTGTTCCAGAGATATCGTCAAGAGGTCCATCTGCATTTCTAATCATGCTTGCTGTTGAGTATTACTACATGCACTACGGTACATACAAAACCCCTGGAAATTAAGTCTGAATATCAGACCATCAGTTTTATTTATTTCTCTTTTGTTTTTTTTTTCTATCACGTGCCATTTCTGACTCGTCATAATGTGATTCCTATAACATCCCGATAAAACCAAACCTAAACCAGGAAAGGTCCCACGTTACTGACTGTCCTTAATAGAGGAGAAGCAGGTTTCCGCTCATTCTAGTCCTTCTTGGCTCGTTTACATGCAAATCCACCCATACAACTTTATGACTTTTCCTTCACTGTTTTTAGTGCAGAGCCAGTGTTGGATCGCGTCCTCTAACCAGAGGAGCGTTGGCGAAAGCAGACTTCAGCCAATGTTCTCTTGTGGTGCCAAATGTTTTCTGTTCCAAACACACACTATTGGCCTTAGGATAAAGTTAGAGGTTGGCGTTGAATTAAAGCTCTCCACAATCGGTTGAACTTTCACTTCGGGAGTACGCCCGAGTCAAATTAAATGTGCATTAATCATGCTTGATCACCTGCCAGGTTTCGTTCACTCCTTGACTTTTTTTAAGTGAAATCCTCCGACCTTCTCATGTTCTCAGATCGAATGATCTCCAAACAGCATCTCTAAATGTCTTTCACTTTCTCATGCACTCATCTCAGCCTGGATGGGATCGATTTACATCATTACAGGACACAAAATGTTTGATACATTTAGTCTCTCAAACATTAGCGATCATCAATCACACATTTAATCCGAGTGCCACTTTAAAGGCCGGGTAAACTGAAGGAGTTTTGTCTCAAATTGTGGGCCTTTAGGCGTTGTCTGGAAGTTCAACAACTTTCATGGTGTTGACGTTTTTGATGACTGGCACACGCGCTATTCTTCAGCACTGACTCATTCTATTCCGTGCCATCCCTTCATAATGTGTTCTTCTGTAAATTTTGGACTGGAAAGTATGGTAATGGAACACACACACACACACACACACACACACACACACATAGAGTAGCTGATTCGCTTTAGAAGAATTTGGGTGTATGTTTATATTTGACTGCAACAGAATGTAAAGATGTCTACAGATACACCCTTGAGTACATCTTGATGGCGTTTGTTCCTTTCTTGTCAGCTTTTCCTCCTGTAAGATGAGGTCAGAAGGGAGAGGTGAGGCACATTGTGGACATAGTATGACCATTCTTGAACCAGTATTTCCAGTTCCAGATGTAAAGCTTTATTATGTAAGGTTAGATGGAATTTGAAATATTTATATGTACAGGCCGTTACCTGGAATGTTGAACCACAATCAAAACAGACTATGCACCGGAGACTGAAACTTGAGTTTTTGCGGCTCCAGCTTTTAATTGCACTCATGCTAGTTGTGTATCACACGTTCGTAACCGTTCCTAGCGTTATTGTTTTGATGTGCTATAGTAGACACACGCCTTAAACATCTGTTATCTGGTTACAGCTTCCTCGAGTTCCTTTTCTCTTACTATCGAGCCACTGAAGCAGATGAACTCCGAAAAGCCGGCCTTTGGACAAAAGGCGAACATCTAAACATGGGAAAAGGTCTAGACTCCACTGAACCTTTCATTTGTTTGTGTGGTGCAAATGCTTTTGCCGTCTTTCAGCACAGCAGTTTCTATTTCCACTACTTCTTCTTCTTCTTGCCGTGTCCTTTGTAGTGACGCGGAAGCCTAAGGGCAAGTCAGTAGGCCTGACACCTGAGACAAGCAGGTTTCATGTCTGGGCTTATTGTTTTCCTATTTGTAGTTGTACAAGTCCAACAAAGCCAAGGTACGGTGTGAATGATGATACCAAGGGTGCAAATTTCACCCATTTTTCTTCAACGATATTCTAACGATATTCTGCTAACAACGAGGGAGCAAACGATCCCGAATAACTGACTTTCTGTTGAGTTGAGCCCACGACATGCAATGCGAAAGTTGTTCAGCTCAATGAGCTCTAAATCTGTACCAGGTTTCGAGTGCATACTGTACGTGCAGAAGTGTCTATGAGCTATGCAGTAAAATCTTATGTGCCACGCCCACGTCCCAAACACTCAGGCATCCTAATGGCAACAGATTCCAACCCGTCTGCTGATTTTCGATGACTCTTTAAGCATGTTAAGACCCCCAAATAGCCCCGGATGCTGGAAAAATATTATAATAATCCTTGCAAGAATAAGAGGGCTCTTTTAGGGCTGATGTCATAGTGCTTGAGCCCTGATGATTAATGATAACAAGATACTCATTCGCTTTAATATTTGTTTAATCGTTTCTGGCAGGACAAGCCAGTGTTTCTCAAACAATGATTTTTGTGCCACAGTATCAACATTGACCTTCCTATAATCCTTTTTTTTTAATAAGTAAATTCCTATTTAATTGCATACAGAGCATTGAAACTCTCAGCCTCAGAGAGCTGTGTGCATGTGAAGCTCTTGCAAAACGCTTACAAGCATGCGACAGTTCATGTTTACTGAAAGTGTTTTATAACAGCAGCTATGAGTTTTGTTATGGAGCTCTTCATTAAAATATGGATAACATAAGAGAAAGCGGATTGTAAACAGGCCGAGTCACTCCAGTGTTGTAGGAATCGCAGAGAACTTATTTATTTTCTTCTTCTTCTTCTTGCCATGGGGGGTGAAAAAAGCTTTATCGGTTAATACGTTCTTAGTTAAATTTTTAACAGCCATTTATCGATTAATGATTTAATACCCCTAGATTATACCATGTATTCCACCCACCTCTCGACGCCTTTCCAATGACCGGACAGTTCTCCTTAATCATACAACTACTACCAAACAACCAGGTCTTATTTCTACATAGACATACAAAGCCAGAGCTGATGTTTGTTACTCTTGGGGGACACAAATCCTACTGTATCTGCTCTCTTCCACATACATGAGCTCACAGATGCCCAAGTGTCACTGTTAATTAAAAATTATTTATTTATTTATTTTTAAAACGCTAGAAAGTGATTCGTCCCTCTAACCCAGCATGCAATGACTTTTTTTTATTTATTATTATTATTTTTTTTTTTTTAATAAAGCTTCTCTTTCTCATGGAGAGCTGTGGGGTCACCAATATTTAATATGCCTTATTCACTTCTGCGACCTGTTATATCATATGCATGGAGAGATGTGAGGTTAGGTTTCTGGTAGATCAGGAACATCGGGTCAGGCGGAACATTTGATCTTTCACATGCATAGAAGGCTAGTTAATACATCTTATCTTTTTTTTATTATTTATTTTTATTTTTTTTCCTCACCCCTACACACTTTCCCCCAGGATTATGCAAACGGATCACCCAAATCTTGGCACTTTTTTTTTTTTTTTTTTGAGGGCATCCTTCAGATTCATCATCACTGCAGTGATTGTGTAGTGGTTTGATCAATCAGGCTCAGGCTTTTAAGACAGGACTTGAAGAGAATGGGGTTTTCTGAGATGCAGAATGTCATAAGAATGGAAGTCTGGCTGGCTCGGTCTCATGTGTAACACAGAGTAACAACGCAGACCAAAGGGATTCTCTTAAGGTCACAATGATTAAAAGGCACTAATGAGGGGAAAGCTTGTTTAGGAGGTTAATTGTCTATGAGCACTAATGATGATGGGGTAGGTTTAAATGTCAACAATTTTGCAGCCTATTGCTTAAATGCCGTGGGGACAGAAGATATTTATTTTTATTTTTTTTTCCTTTCTCCTTCTTGTGACCGTTCAAAAGAAAAAGTGCCTTTTTTTTTTACTTGAAAAGGAATATAGGACAGCTCAGGACAATGTCACTATTTTTGTATGCACGAAATTCCTTAGATTCCTTTCTTAATTACGTATCTAGTTATATAACAGTCTGTGGCATTGTTCAACAGCAGTTCACATTAGGTCGCCGATTGTTAAACTGGAAATGTGCTCCAGTGCTTTTATGTCAAATTTATCTACCAACATAACTGAACAGCTACAATTTTCTTCGAGATAATGTGCACTTTCAAGCTGTCAGCATTAAAGCATTACTTCAAAAGACAGCAGTCGTAATCGGTCTGCTTCCATCACCTTTTCATAACCTCAGGAGTTGACAAAGTGGTTCAGACTTTTTGCAAAGCATGCCTGGATCTGAAAGGATACAGAAATATGTCTGACGGACACCAACATGTCTTCATAGAATGTCATGGTTGTGTTGGTCTAAGAGTGGACATGACTTTAATCTGCTGCTTTATCATCAGTAAAGAGGTCCATTAAAAAATATTTTAAAGTAAATTCAACAAACCAAATCCAGGTTTAACGAGGCGGAAAATAACCTCGTAAAAAAACGCATACAAATTGTAGAAGGTGATTTGGAGAAAAATGTTGTGCAATAAAATAACTTGTACTTCTTACATTATTTATTATTTTATATGTTGGTTTTGTGGGTGCATTCACACATTTACACTAATGCGATCTTTTCAGTAGGGTTCCCGCTAAAGAATAACCATAAATAATATCCAAACAGTAGACAACAAAACTTTATATTCTGGATCACACTAACTTGCAAGACAACTGTAAAAGCCACAGTGCAATACTGTACCTTCTTGGTCCTCATCTCGGTGTTTAAACAATGGTACGAGTAACCAATCAGCAGTCTTTAGTGCTGCCAGTTCCACCCACCTGGATTAGATTTCCTCCTTTTACATGCCAAGCTTTAGGACGTTTCCGAAACAACACTGATGTGTAATGTGAAATGTTCCAGGGTTTTCTGAATGTAACTGAGTATAATAGTCCTACTCAGAGTCCTTAATGGATTTTGAGTTAGTCATGAAACATGGACTCGTTTTAAATTACTTTGACTTTCCACTCTGGCAGTGTGTGGGTACTTTATTTGAGGTGGTACTGTACAGTGTTTAAAATCCATTGACTTGGCTTTATTTGGGGGAGAAAAAAAGAAATTTCTCGCTGGTTGTTGATTGATTCATGATGCTTGTTTAGTCTAAACTTTAGTCTAAGCACTACAGGGTCTCACAAGCACACACACTCGTACACTACAGGCAATGTAAAAATGACAGTTAGTGTACTCTGCATGTCTTCGGACTGTGGGAGAAAACCCAGAGGAAACCCACTAGGAGAAGTTGGGATTTGAATCCTCAACCCTGGAGGCGTGAGGCCAGAGTGCTGACCTCTGTGCCATCGTTTAAGTACCCACTGTGTAAAAGGATGATCTATCAGCTTTGAATGCATCATTTACTGCACACCCAGTCCTATCAGTGCCATCTGCGGAAAGCCCCAAGCTTGGACTTGTATCCTCTCAAGTTCAACAAGAAGTTTTTATCCAAGTTTTGTTTGTCGGATGTTTCCCCTTTTACTTCACCTGAATTTAAAGAATTCCATCAACTGGTTGGTTGAGTCTTATCTATCTTCCTGCTTTTAATAAAACCAGATTGTCATAACTTTATTAAATGCAGGTATGTTTGAGATAACATTTAAAAGTAGTGAGAAACCCGAAACCTAATTGTCTTTCAGTGCCAAAAAGGCTTTTGTTAGCATTCACTGGCATTTCCTCCCATTTATTTTTTTTCTTCTTTTCTTCCTTGAATCTGGGCCCCATTTTAATTCGACCTATTAAACGACTTTAAGCTGGTAGCTTCAGTTACGACGATTTATCAGCCATTAGAAAGTTTCCTGTTGGCACGGGGTGTTGCTCTCTCATCAGTGTCTTGTTTTCATTACACTGATTGAGTCTCTATCTAATGGGCACGGCTTCTCGGGTGTTGCTGCTGATATTGGGGAAGAAATCTCAGTCTGACTCACCAGTTTGCTTTGACAGTATTTTGGAGATGCACTTTACTGTTATTATTATTCACAGACATGTTTTTGAGCAAAATTGACAATGGTGGGAAGAAATCACATTTCTTTAGTCCAAAGGCTAAAAATTGAGAATTTTGCATAACTGAAACCTGTCGCAATATACCACATTACAAATCACTTAAATTGTAATGATCATGAGAAATGGTGGTTTTACTTTGTTTCAACATGTTCAAACTATGGCACAGATTTCAGTACCGCCAGATTTAGGGAGATCAGTTGCAACCAGTCCATTAAAAACAGCCTTGGGCTGGTGGTGATAAATCAACATAAGGTTTTTTTGCAGGTAGTAATAAATTGTCATAAGGTTTATTTTTTTGGATTTTTCCCTGCTTTTCTCTCTAATTTAGCCGTGTCCAATTCCTACTAGGGGGCTCCCACATTAAGGCTACTACTACCGCTCAGTCGGGAGGGCCGAAGACTGTCTTTCGACTACCACAT
>JAOVVB010000036.1:4919898-4939842 GCA_028570985.1 Heterobranchus longifilis
GCCACAGCATGTGGAGACTGGGCTTAGATCAAGAATTAGTATCCCATACTTAGTTATTTTTTTATGTTGGTTTTGGATGTTGTATTCCTTTACCTTAAAGTCCAAGGCGAGTCTAGGTGGAATGTCTGTAAGGTACTACCCAAGCTAAACCAACTCAGATCCAAAATTCCTTCAGTTGTTGCCCTTGTCTAAGTCAGGTACAAAGTCCCTAAGGTACCACTCAAATCACATTCATGTCATGTCCGATGTCTCTACGCTACCAGCATGTCAGGTCTAGTGTCCCTATATTATCATCCAAATCACCTCTAAGTCCTGTCCAAAGTCCTTAACCTACCACCAAAATCACATGTAGATCAGCTACAAAGTCCCTAAGCTACCACCCAAATTACATCTAAGTCAGGTCTAAAGTCCCAAAGCTAACACCAAAATCATATGTAGGTCAGCTACAACGTCCCTAAGCCACCACTCGAATCACATGTACTGTAGGTCATGTCCAATGTCTCTATGCTACCATCCAAATCACATGCATGTCAGGTATAGTGTCTCTATATTACCATCCGAATCACCTCTAGGTCATGTCCAAAGTCCTTAAGCTACCACCAAAATCACATGTAGATCAGCTACAAATTCCCTAAGCTACCATCCAAATCACATCTTAGTCAGGTCTAAAGTCCCAAAGCTATCACTAAAATCACATGTAGATCAGGTCCAAAGTCCCTAAGTTACCACCCAAATCACATATTGGTCAGGTTCAAAGTCTTTAAGGTACCACCAAAATCACATGTAGGTCAGCTACAACTTCCTTAAGCTACTACATAAATCACATGTAGGTCAGGTTCAAAGTCCCAAAGCAACCACTAAAATCACATTTAGGTCAGGTACAAAGTCCCTTAGTTACCACCCAAATCACAAATATAGTGATATTGATTGTAGATCAGGTACAAAGTCCCTAAGGTACCACCAAAATCACATATACTGTAGAAAGCGCATGGGGGGCGTTTATGGGGCGGGGCATCGTTAACTGCGTCATCGCAGGGATCACATTCCGTGCACGGATCGTGCATGGCCCTGTCATGGTCCTGTCATGGACCTGTCATGCTCCAGGCGGCTGTTTGACGTGGCTCCCACTGTAGGTCAGATTCAATGTCCCTAAAGTACCACCAAAATCACATGTAGGTCAGGTTCAAAGTCCCTAAGGTACCACCCAAATCACATGGAGGTCAGGTACAAAGTCCCTAAGGTACCACCCAAATCACATGGAGGTCAGGTACAAAGTCCCTAAGGTACCACCCAAATCACATGTTAGTCACTAAGCTACCACACAAATACAATCCACGTCAAGACCAGAATGCCTAAGTCTGAGGCCATGTTGTCTACTCTTAGCACAAGGTTGCTTTGCATAGTTCTCTTTCTTTTTTTGGAAACCACTCTGACCTGGATACACTAAGGTCTATAGACATTCCCATACAGGGGTTTAGCTTTGCAAGGATTCAAAACTTTACAGAATACCTATCCAGGTGGTTGCTAACTTGTTTATCCAGTCACATGTGGGCTTCATAAAGAGTCCCTATGCAGTATGCAGTGAGTGGACTCATAGCGTGAGGCAGGATTCTGGAAAGATTTGTTGCAAAAGAGCAATCGTGTTGATGCAATTCTTCTGGCATGAAGGTCTCGTCAATGCAACTTTATTGGAGATAATACAGTATTGGTCTGAGTCCTAAAAAAGCAATAAGGATTCTCTCAAGGGGGAATAGAGACGGAAAGTTATTAAGTCTGAGCGAAAAAGTGAATATTGATATGCAGTGTGTTCTTGTCTGAGAATGCATATGTAGACTAAGGTCATAGTTATGACTTTGGAAAAAAATACCTACTTCATAATAAGTCTGGCTTTGTTCAGCTTTTAACTTGCGCAGTGCAATTGTTGCTTGGGACGTATCTCTTTTCGGTTTCGTCCCGTTCATGTAGGTTTTTTCCTAGGTGAAGTGCTCAGACTTAGTTTCAGCAGGGAGTATGAGAGATGTGTAAATGAGAAAACTCAACTTAGATCGCCAGATATTACAACTTGATGTGCTAGCTGACCAAAAAGTTGAACAGGAAGGTGAAGAAGGGGAAGAAGAAGAAGGCTGCCAATCATGTAGCCATTATCTACACGTCATGGCCATACAACATAGACAGTTCCTTCTCTTACAGTTACTTTCCTCTGTTATATATACAGTTAACCAGCGTCTTCTAACAATCAGACTCACCAAAACCATGGTGTAAATGCCTTTAAATGGTCTCTTACGTCAACAGCACACGGTATTTACAGTATCGCCAACTTCTTATGACTTTGATCATCAAATTGATGTTCACTACAAATTGGTTATTCGCATCATATAAGGTGGCGTGTACCAGCTTTAGCGGAAAAACATGGCAGGAAATTAGCAGCTGCAAAAAAAAAAGACAACTTAATGACTTGGGCTGGGTCAGGAGCAGCTGTTCGGAATGAGAAGCAGATTTTCCTGTCTTAATTAAGTCTTGCTCCCTCGTTAATGTCTATTAGAGTGAAAGAGAGAGAGAGAGAGAGAGAGAAGGATAAGAAAGAGTCAACTCACACCTTAATTCAGACAGGCCACTTTATTTATGATCTGTGATCTCTGCATGATGTTTCCTGTTGTTTTGAAGACCAAATTTTACATGAGAAAGACTTCTAAAAATGTGGGGACATCCTTCTGGTCCCCATAAGGATGCGTTGCTTAGTATGAATTATTATTATTATTATTATTATTATTATTATTATTATTATTAATAAGTGTGGTGTTCTAAGATATTGCATGACGATAAATAGTTACTAGCTCATAAATCATGCTTGATGCTGCAAAGATGAATTAGCTGTATAGTTTATGGGTGGCAGTCATCGCTAATTAAATCAATCAAAGACAAAAAGAGGACACCTTAACAATCATCTTAAGTAAGACAGTATTTCCAGCTCCAAGGTTTATAGTAATGTTCCTCATTAATGCATTGATATGGTGTTAAGTTTCCTGAGAGGAAACATTTATTTAGCGTTTATGGAAGGAGTCTCCACTGACAGCGCGTTATAACAATCAAAGTTATGCGTTTTCCACAATGGGAAAGTTTTTTACAGTTGCATTTTTTGTTACAAAATTGTGAACATGACAAGCTGTGTTCGTGAGAGAAAAAGAAGAGCACAGCGAGGGAATTAATGTTTATAGCGAACATGCATGCATCAATCTCTATTCAAGAGTTTTAACTGGAAAATAATCTACTTTGGAGTAATAACAGTATCCTTACATCACGCTGAATTACGTCGCTCCTAAATCACGCCTAAAGATATCTTTTAAAAATGGGTTGTTTATGTAACCACCTCAGCAGCAACCTCATTTCCCCTCTCATCTGATCCGACCACTCAGCATTCAGCATCACCACCAGCCAGAATATTCATCATCATCTGCGCCTGTTTCTCACTGTTTCATGCCTTAAATTAGATGTTTTTATACTTGAATTATTCATACATTCAACAATCTTCTGAAAACAGTCAGGTACAGGGACTGCACTAAAAATGTCAAGCAAAAAGGCAAACCTTGCCAAAAACAAGCGCCAAAAAGTCTTTCAGGAAGCTTGGAGAACCGTTCCATAAACATTTGGACTTTTTTATTTATTTCTACATTGTAAAACAAAGCGGAAGGCATCCAAAATATGCAATAATCTCCTTTGTTGTTGATGTTGAGATGTTTCTGCTACTTTAAATCCTTCATGTGCTGTTTATTAATTAGTGATTTCTGAGGCTGGTAACTCTAAATGAACTTCTCCTCTGCAGCAGAGGTACGTTTTGGTCTTGCTTTATTGGGATGGTCTTCATGGGAGCCAGTTTCATCATGGTGCTTGATGGGTTTTACAAGAACTGTTCCAGAACAGCTGACCTTTGTGTCTTGTCCGGTGTTGTTGTTTTTATTTAATCACTTAATATCATATGTGTAATTTTATATATATATATATGTGTGTGTGTGTGTGTGTGTTTGTGTGTGCGTGTGTGTGTAAAACAGAGGTGTTTGGGGTAAACGGATCTAATAGTGCTTGTTTTTCTAAGTGCAGACACGCCCTCCGGGGAGCTACAGGGGTTGAGGAGGGAGAAATCTGAGCTGAGGTCACAAATCAGATCCCATACCTGGGTTAGTGGTTAAAACAGCAGGAGGGACAAGGGGAGCATGAGTGGAGGCTGATTTACAACTTTCCACAATCCACACACACACATAGAGACAGAAAAATGAAGCCATACAAACACTGTTGAGGCGCCAAAACTTTTGTTTTTATCGAACAGCAGGCATGTGTGGACATCTGAACATACTTTTTTTTCTTTCTTTCTTTCTTTCTTTCTTTCTTTCTTTCTTTCTAGTTATTCATCGTACTTTATCCACATAATCAGCATTGCTAACTTACTAATCTTTCCTCAAGCTTTTGAAGTGTTGTAATAGTTAATTGAAGCATCAGGAAAACGACGGTTAAGTCGTTATATAGAAACGTGGACGAGTATTAGTGCAGATGCACATGCCTAATGCACACATTAAGCCACACAAGCCACCAATTAAGCCACACAAACACACTTTTCCCTGCATGACCCGAGTGAGGTCAGTGTCAGTGGGTCACACTCCCAGAGCTCCAGCTCCTACGCTTTGGCAAAAGCACATCATTTTTCCCTAATCGAACCCACCTGAATCAACTCATCTGCAAATTATCGAGTTCCTCCATTACTGGCTCTGACGTTCTAGAGCAGAGAGAAATATCGAGAAGCGGAGTAGGAGCCTGAAAAACAAGTTCTTTCTTCCTTCACAAAGTTTTTTTTTTTCAGAATTAAACCCTGACACACTATTTATTACATAAAGAAGAAGGTGATGGAATATGATAGTAGTTACTTGGAGGTTTAGTAATGACCCGATGAGACACCTTGAGTGTTTTAATCCTCTTACACCACATCCGTTTGCATACCGTAGCATTTTTATTCACCAGAGAGCCACATACCATGCTTTATATATTTATGGTTATTTTTATAGCTATGTTAAATAGCTCTGTCTACGGAATGTTTCCTTACATTACAGTAGCTGTCAACAGTTGTTTCCTCACTTCATTTCTCTCTTGAAGTTTAGATAACTAATGCTTCTTCCAACTAGAGCTGAGACTGTCTATTAACTCAAGTTTGACTCTTGGACATAGTGATTTCCGACTGGATTCGATTCAATAGCACTAAAGGTTTTGAGTAATGTCAAAGCGATAATCTGTCCTTCCTGTTAATCTTCGGCTTCACCATCCAATCCAGTAGGTGGCGATGATGCACCAACTGCATGTGATCTCAAAAGAAGAAGAAACGATACACTCTTAAAATGCGAGTATGTGCGCAAGATGCACGCGAATAAAAGATCATTTAAAAGATGTCAATTGAAAAATACTTAAAACCACCAATTCAATTGCACAATCGATTAAATCGCATAGCTCTGTTTGTAATTACATTTACTTATAACAAACAGAAATTTACTTCTAAACAGATACAAATGCTAAGTTTTTATTTTACTTTCTTGCAGGTGAGTAGTATAGTATAAAACTTAACAAGATGAAGAAAGGCTATATTTATTAGCTAAAAAAAAAATAATGATGCATTTACAGCAAAGCATTTACAGCGCCTGATTCATTCATCCTTAGTAACTGCCTGGTCGGCAATGTGGTAATTTATTATAAGCAATTAGGTTGTTTAAATTTTTTTTCGAAATAGAACAAACAGAATTGTTTAGAAAAATATCACAGGCAGATAAGATTTTTAAGAAAACTCTTGGTACATATCTCACTCACTCATCGTATATACAGTACGGCTTTATCCTGTACACATCCTCATGGGAGCATGGAGCCTATCCCAGGAGACTTAGGGCACACTACGTCGATTTGGGAACGCCAATTAGTCTAATCTGCATGTCTTTTGGACTGTGGGAAGAAACCGGAATACTCAGAGGAAACCCACCAAGCACGGAGAGAACATGCAAACTCAACACACACAGACCCGAGGAGGGAATCGAACCTGCACCCTGGAGGCGCAAGTGCTAACCACTAAGCCAACCTGCCACTCTTTACATATCTCTCTTTAAAAAAATACAAATAAAAAGTGTAAGCCATGTCTACTTTGGGTTTAAATCCAGTGTTCCTCTCCTATATTACAGTATTCATCCCTTACTCTGATGAATGACTTCCATTAAACCGTCTTGACTACTGCGACTCATGACTCATCTCTCTCTCTCTCACCGTTCTCTCTCTTTCACCTCTCTTTCTCTCTCTCTCTCTCTCTTTCCCTCCCTGTAGCTTTGTTGTGTGTTTCAGTCTTTTTCAATTTGAAGACTGACTTATTGGCTCGACACTTGCATTAGTAATCCTGCCAAAGCATTGATCATTACAACACATATGCTTTTAATATAAAGAGAAATAAAGAGAAAACCATGAGAATCCCCCTCGATCACCCTCGCTATCTCTCTCTCCCACTCACTCACTTTCCCTCTCTTTTCCTCGCTTGTTATTTTTTTTTCTTCCTCGTTCCGCTTTCTCCTCCGTGCGTCCTATTATGGAAATCTCTCTCCGACTCTTTTGGCGGAGCTTCAAGCCTCTAAATACGCCGCAAACGCTTCTCCGTAGACCGTCTGGTTTTGTCTGTGCTTTAGCGCTGATGTTTATCACTCTTTGTCCTCCTGCCTGGCTTTGATCTCCTTGATTTTTTTTTTCTTTTCCCCTGCTCCTGCACACATCAGATGTGTGCAGATCTAGTTCGGCAAAAAAAACACGTAAAAGCTGAATGAAAATTCAGTTTAAAGCAGTGTACCGTTTAATAGGATACTATTTATAGCAGTTATTTATATGGAGTGTGATTTATTATTGTGCAAGTGGTCGACAGATTTGTAGGCCACGCCTATAATGGCTTTAAAGGTGTGAGGGAAACCCGTGTGTTTAGGAACCGCCCCGTGTGCTCAGGATTGTAGCTGTTAATCGGCTTAAAGGACACACACACACACACACATGCCTCACGTTTGTATGTTAGCTGCATGCATCGACAGGAAGAACATTAGTTTTCGGTTCTCGGGAGACCGTGCTTTGTGGTGTGTGTCGATTTACCCTTCCAGTGTGCATGTGGAATTGGCTGCAATAACAATGTAAATGGGAAACATTTGTGTTCAGCCATATGCGGTTCCGCGCGAGTATGACATCCGTTTGTAATGTATGCTACTGACTGCAGGTCCCGAGGTCACCGAATAACGTACAGCGTGTGTTAGGAGCGTGGACTTTATGTTTTCTTTCCCATTTTAGAGATATTCTATCCTCAAGAAAAGAGTCAAATAAAGCCTTCACTCACACACATGCTGTATAACCTTTTAATAAGCTTTAGTCCAAGACAGTATGGTGTGAGATCAAATCCTCAATCCCAGATGTTGTCGTCATGATCGTGCCGAAACCGCTTTGTCTTTAAGTTCATCTTTCAGGTAGCAGCGGTTGCCAAATCTGCCACATGTACCTTTTTATTTCATTCAGTCAAAGTGACTGGACCCCAGTTTATCTCAGGCGGTTTCTTGTTTAGGGTTTCATTAAATATTAAAATATTTATATTTATTAAAATCGTTGATGGGTTTTGAGTTATAAATCGTTAAAAATAGGCTGATCAGCATCTGGGACATACTTCCTCATAACTTCCCTTCTATTCAAAATTTTTTTTGATAGCGTACGTACCAATTTTTTTGGGTGAGCCAGGATGAGTCGCGCCGTTGTGTTTGTGTGTGTGTTAAAGATTTTGCCACTTGTAGGTGCATTACAGTCATTTCTGTGTCTCACATTGATTGGCTCTGTCGAGTGACATGTATAGCCATGTATGTCCCTCACCTCAAGGGAAAAAGTGTTCGTCCAAAAAAAGCGCTAGATGCCGTGACGTAATCTGGAACGTTTCTCATCAACTGCTCATAACGTCCCTTCTACTTAACATTTAATTAACATTTAGTTTCATGTAAACTCTCGCAACCGGAGGTCTAGATTGGCTGATTGGCCGAGCTCTTTCAGAGGGGAGGGATGAGAGGTACTTCCCCAGAGAGTGCTCCCACATTAATTACGGCTCTACAGCCAATCAGGAGCGTCTGTGAGCTCACGCAAGCGGAAGGAGCGGATAGTGCTGTCGTCCGAGTGTGTTACTCCGCGCCCAACAGCGAGCACTTCGAAAAGACTGGCATCACGTGGTTCGGAGGAAACACGGGATAGTATGTGGGAGCCCCCTAGTGACGGGGAGGAATTGGACATGACTAAATTAGGGAGAAAATCGGGGAAAAATCCAAGAAAGAGCGAGTTCAGACAATACTTTTCTTCATATACATTTACCAGCTATCAAGTCTGCTTCTGCTTCTGCACACAGTTTACCAACAGACTCTGATGTGTGTGTTTGTGGATAGACGAAAGCGGCACGTCCAACACTGAGCGCAAAGAGAACGAGAATAATAAAGAGAGAGGTTGTACAGCAGGAAATTCTAGGAAACACATCAAAGAACATTTTTATACTGTAAGTCAATGTATATTATTAATTAATTAATCTTTTTAATTAATATATATAAGATATTAAGGTTAATAGTGAATTAAGTGTGAGGCCTCTATATGCGTGTATACACGCGTGAGTGTGTGTTACTTCATCCTTTCTTTCTGCAACACCAACCACTTGAGATTTAAACAGGAAACACACACTTGTGTATGATTGAAAGACAGAGTGTGTGTGTGCGTGTGTGTGTGAGAGAGGTAGAGAGAGAGAGAGAGAGCACAATTAGAATGGTCTTGTAAACCGAGAACTTTATCATTTTACAATGGAAGGAAAAGTCATGTAATGTATGTAAGGTATTAATATTGTCTCACACAGAGAAAGTAAGAGTGCGAGACAGAAAGAGAGAGAGAGAGAGAGAGAGAGAGAGAGAGACCAACTGCCAGCGCTCTTTAATATAATGTAGTTCTATGGAAGTTGGCCTGGATTGAGATGAACATTGTTTCCAATGTAGGCAAGCATCTGACCTTGGAGAGAGTGTGTGTGTGTGTGTGTTGAAGGAGATGCACAAGTATAAGAATCTTTGTTTGTTTAGCCCTTGTGAGGTCATCTGCCTGGTCCTCAAAAAACTGCATTTGTTTGTTTATTTGTTTGCATTTGTTTCTAATCTCGCTGCGGACCTGCATGAGTCATGACTTTATTCATAAGTAAATGATGCAACCCATCATTAAACTCACAGATGCGATGAACTTCACGCGTGACGTCACGAGCTTTAATCACCCGCAAACTGGTGACACATTAGCTACGGAATGTTTATACCATTAATCTACGAAGTCCTACCACACCTCATGATTTGCGATAAATTGTTGAGACTTGTTTAGACCTGCTGTGATTGTGACGTCTCACCTGCTGAACAGCGACCTGGGTACCCGTGTGTTTTGGATTCCTGTGTCTGCTCTAGCTGTCACTTGAGCTTTTGTTGCTCAATTCAGTTAATCGCGTGGATACGGAATCGATTTATGCATTTGAAATTATTTCAGTAAACTCACAAATGTTAAATGGTCTAACTTTGATGAATTCCTTTATACCAAAGCTTCTACTGGAAATACAAACCACTTCTGTCACCCACATTTCTCAAGCATCACTTCTTCATCTTTGACTTTTTGAACGGTTGGTGTTTTACTGCCACCTAATGGACTGGAGTGTTGAGCAGCAAAAAAAATAAAATAAATATAGATTATGACATTTCAACAGTTAACACCACAGGTTACTCAGCGTTTCAGTGTTTATTTTGCCTTTTTAGTAGGTTTTAATGTGAAGAAATAGCTGCTTGAGACAAATCGAACGTTAAACATTAGTGTTATTGAATTGAATATAATCCAATAAACAGTCTACTCATGGGTGTAGCCTAGGCTCAGCGACGTTATGTGGCAATAAAATGAAGTGAGCTGACGACCTGAATGTACTGAATGACCAGGTTATCACACCTATGGAGTTTTTCTTCCCTGTTGTTACAGTCATATTCCAGGATTCAAATAGTGAAAGAGTGGCTCTGGGAGCACGAGGAATCATTTTCAGACAGGAACTGGGCAAATGAATGACATCTTGATGAAGAAAGTGACAACAGTGATATGGTCAGGAGAGGGTTAAAGGTAGAGGAGAGTATAAAGTGAGAGATGAGGGGAAGGCGTGTGTGTGTGTGTGCGTGCGCGTGTTTTGGGGGGTAGGAGAGCTGGACTTGATAGACTCCAGATGTGGCTGTGAGATAAACTCAAGGCAAGGGGTTTATGCATATGTGTGTGTGTGTGGGTGGAAGGGAGTGTGTTTGTGTTGCAGCCTGAATGCAATCGTGTCTTCAGGGTAGCTCGAAAAGCGACAGGCAGGATAGGGTCGGAGATAAAGTGACCGAGAAAAAAAGAGCAGAGAAAAAAAAAAAGAGAGAGAGAGAGAAGACGAACTTGCTTAATTCTCGCCACATCCGTCAACCTCCAGCTGAACTGTTTTTTCGAATACTTGTTTTTATTTTATTTTTATCTTTTCGCTTTTTTTTTTTAATTTGGTCTCTGTGCTTCCTTCCTTCTTGACTTTCCATTTATTTCCCTTTGACCTAGTTACTCAAGCATGTCTTTCCCTGTTTTTTTTTTTTTTTCAGCCACAGGGAGAATATTCAGGCTTCTCCATTCATCCATTAATATTTTATACATGCTGGGTTGTGTTCCTGCCCAGATGTTTCTTCTTGGTGTACTGGTGTGTCTGAGCTGTATCCAGCTGTCTACTCAGTTCATATACAGAAACTTCGCAGATCACTGATCCTATTTATGGAAGTTATTATTTTCTTAATAGGTTTGGAAGTTTGCTCAAGACGTTTCCCCAAACCATAATACACACTAAACAGCGCACTTTGGCGGTTAGGTATGGGAATAAAGTTATGGCGGTACACAGAATGATGCAATCAATGTAGAAATGATATGCAATTATCCTTAAACACACACATGCTCATGCAAAGGTCCGGGAAATCTGACCTTGTGGCGAGAAATAAAAGCTAAAAAAGTAAAAAACAAAAAAAAAAATACAGAACAGTTTGAAAGCATCAGGGAATAAAAGTTAAATTCTGCTTGTGTTAAATGAGGAGTTCCTCAAGGCTCTATATTTGGTCTGCTTTTGTTTGTTTCTAAAAAGGCGAATCTTTGAATAATTAGCAACTTTTAATGGCATATCTAAGATATAAATGAGCAGAATACATGCCTGTAACTAAAGTATGTACGTTTGAGACGTGTTAAAGAATAAACACAGTAATGTGCGAAAGTGTTGAGTGCTTTTTAGTATAAACTGTTTTTTTAAGGCTTTATTATTGGGTTAGTACAAAAACATTTCTGATTTTTAAACATCAGGATTCTAACACAAAATTAAAAGTTACTGAAAAAAAAAAAACACTTTTCAGTCAAATAAATAAAATAAAAGCTGCTAGGTTTTGCATGCAAAAAAGGAGCAGGTGCAACAGTCAAAGTCTTCTTCCAAGAAGAATCGTGGGTGGTTCTGCAGGACGCTTAGTAAAACTTAGCAGCTAATTTCCGAATATAAAACTGCACAAATTAAACATGAGACTGAAGGGTCCTTAGAACGGCATCACGATAATTACTAACTTTGTTTCATCAGTTACTGTTTACTGGGATTTATAGTTTTTTTTGTTGTTTTTTTTCTTGGAAAACCTCTTTGCTGTATAGCTTTTATTTCCATGTGCCTAAGACTTTAGCACAGCACTTTATATTAGTAATGACTTGTTTTTTCTTCTTGGCGTTAAACCACTGAATATGCTAAGAAGACATCTAATCAAAATAACTAAAGAAAATACAATTTCTGACTTTTCACTTTTTTTTCTTTTTTTGTATCTGAATGTGGCGGAGGAATGGAAAATTACAGCATGAACTGGGATAGAAATCGGATCGCTGCGTATTCCGTTGTCGAAATGTGAAATATAGCTTCATGCTGCATAATCACAAGTTGCATTTAGGTATCTAAACATCCTGCCCAGATCATATGAGCTGATGTTATTTTCATTTTATAGTCTAGCATTAGAACTGCCTAAGCTACTCTGTCATGTCTCGTATTTAACGGAGTTACGTTGCCAGATGTGTTTTCGTTTCTTAGCTTTTGTCATCGTGTTTATGCTTTTAGGAACTAGCTAGCAGGCGGAAAAAAAATTAGCTTCGGCTCCATTTGAAAGAAAATCAAAACCTGGGATTTATTTATTTTCTACATTTGGAACTTAAAGTACAATGAAGCATCAATGAATAGAGCTTTACTGGAAATAGTTTAGCTGAGAACTTTTTTTTATTTTTTATCTGAGGTCAATGTGAAAGAAAAAAAAAAACGCGAATAGAAATGATTAACCATAACTTTAATACTCAACTAATTACTCGTTTTCTGTTGAAAAAGTTACGCTTCTGTTAGCCCGTGGCAGATTTGACTGATTGGCTGTAAATTATGTAAATAATTGCAGACGGATGACGAAGGCAGGAAACGATCTGGCAAAACACGGGGCGAGGGTTTGAGTATGGAGTAGATTTGAGGCGCAGAGGTATAAGGACCCCATTGTGTGTGTGTGGTGTGGTGTGGTGTGTGTGTGTGTGTGTGTGTGTGTGTGTGTGTGTGTGCAGTCTGTAATGTTGGGCATGAGCGTTTTTTGGCTCCTGAGAGCCTCCCCTGTTCGGCTTGCACGGGAAAAGCTGAGTGGAAAAAAAAAAATAAACGAGGGAAAGGAAACTGTAAAAATAAACGAGTGAGGGGCTCTGCACAGACAGGAAATGACACGCGGCACAAAAATGGCCTCTGCCGGCCTCACACACACATATACACACACACACACACACACACACTCAGAAACACAATGCAATGCATTTTCACAATCAGTACATCCAGTATTAGGTTAGCTAATGTATTTTTAATATTGTGTATTCATTCCACAAACAGCTGTGAAAATGTGAACACATCAATCTACACACACATGTACACACAAGCATCGTCTCTCACTCTCTCTCACTCTCACTCACTCCCTATCCTTTACTCCAGGAGCATATATAGGACAAGACCTGAAGCAGGCAACCCCTTAATGACCCTTTAGCTCTTTCCCTCTCATGTTCTTCTCTGTCTTTTCTCCTTCCAGGCCCCAGGTGCATAGACAGTCATGAGTCCTTCAAGAACAAATAAGAGTAACTGCACAAATGGACATATAACCCAGAAACACACACAAACACACACACACACACACACACATACACACAGCCTCCATCGTCGCAAACTGAATAGACTAGCATGGAGGGAATCGACAATAGCTGTGCTGGGTCTGGCCTCGGCATTCCGCTCTTCTGCCGTCCAATCACAGGGCACACGGGGAAGTAGAGCAGAAAGCAAAGCACTCTGGGAACAATGGGTCGCTGGTGGATTGATGAGCATCAATCTAAAGATGAGAGTCCTCGCAGGCATGGAGAGCTGCCTTTGTGGTAGTGAATCGTTGCAGTGAGATTCCAGTTAGACTCGGATCATCAGAGTCCTGATTAGACTGGAACTAATGTTTTATTTTTTCAGAACTGATAAATCATTAATCAATTAGGGCGGTCGAGTACAATATTTTAAACTACGCCTGACTGAATCACTGTCGACCAAGTGTGATATAATGTTACAGGCGTTTAAGTCAGAGCGTGTGAACATCATGAGGCGCTGCTGTGTGTGCCTCAGACTCATAAACAAGGTGCTGACTGTAACTGCAGGTCCCGTGCTGATTAGTTCAGCTCCACCCGCTGACACTCCTAATGAACGCAAACTCATTACACACTGGCTCTCATGCTAACTGGTACACTCACACGTTATATTCAGCTATAAAAACAACAAAATCAACACACTGGCAAAACTATAAAATCACAACAAAACTATAAAATCACAACAAAACTTTAGAAACGCAACAGCAAAACTATAAAATCACAACAAAACTATACAAACAGAACGGCAAAGTTATAAAATTACAATAAAAACATAAAATCCCAATAAAACTATAGAAACACAGCAGTAAAATGAAAACCACAAAAAAACTAAACACACAACAAAACAAATAACCCAACAACAAAACTAAACACACAACAAAACAAATAACCCAACAACAAAACTAAACACACAACAAAACAAGTAACCCAACAACAAAACTAGAAAATGACAACAAAAAAAAGACAGCAGTAGAATAAAACACAAACAATAACAGAACTAAAAACACAAGAAAAACTAAACAGCAAGACTGTAAAATGACAAAAAAACAAACCTTAAAATAACAACAAAACTAAGAAAACAACAGTGACAACACAACAACAAAAATAGACACAACAACAAAAACTAAGAACTAAAACACAAAAAAATTTTAGAAAAAACAACAAAACTACTGTATACAATTACAACCACAAAACTAAAAATGGCAGCAAAACTATAAAATCACAACACATTGTGCTGTCTCAAATCACACAGTCTATTCTTTAAAACCAATATGGGAGTATACACACTTATGGGTCTTGAGCGTGTGTGTGTGTGTGTGTGTGTGCGCATTGTGTAAAATTCATGTTTCATGTGGAGAGGAAGTGCAGCGGAATCGATTTCGCACAGCGCTCGCTCAGTTCGCAGACCCTCATATCGTCGGGGTACTTGAAAGCTTTTTAGGTGCTTACTAGACCCTGATACAGAGAATATGGTGTGTGTGTGTGTGTGTGTGTGTGTGTGTACTCACTCTCTTCCAGTGAAAAGAGGGTGGATGTGTGTGCATCGCTGTTGATCTTCACACAGAGAGCGTCCGCTGCTCTGACCTTTGGGCTTAGACGGGTTTGAGTGTGATCGCAAATGTGTGTGTGTGTGTGTGTGTGAGGAGTAGGAAAGAGTGGGTAGTGTACTGTATCTCCTTTCATCACATCGCTAATGAGGACTGGGACACGCCAGCCAGGAAACAGCTATTGTTCCATATGAGTGCAGCTACTAATACACACACACACACACACTGATGAGCACCTACTCAGACACCTATAACATTCTCTCTCTCTCTTTCTCTCTCTCTCTTACACACACACACACACACACACGCACTTATTCTCCTGCTCATGACTTCCATGCAAGGCAATGCATTTAGTGACCAGAATCCTAACCTACTGTACTTTGACCTTCACACTCTCTCCACCTTTCGCCTTATCTGTCTCTTGCGTCTCTCTCATCTCTTTGTCTCCCTGGTCTCCCTCTTGTTAGTCTTTTATTTTATTTTGCCTTTTCTCTCTCATCTGTCTTCATGTCCGTTTCATAAATTCTATGCTATCTTTCTCTTTGTCTCCCTTGTTACTCTTATCGCTCTCATTTCTTCCTCCTTTTATTTCTTCTCATCTCTTCTTTGTCTCTTCTATCTTTCTTTCTCATTGTCTTCTTTTTGTCTCCCTCTTGTCACTTTGTTTTTTCCTTAGAGGAATTTTTCTTATTCCTCTTTCTGTCTCATCTCTTAGTCTCTTTAATTTCTGGTTTACCTCACCTTGTGTCTCTTGCATCTCTCTTCGTCTCCCTTTTTTCTCATTTTCTTTCTGTCATATGTCGCCCATCTTTCTCTTGAGGTCTTATCACTCTTGTCTTTCTCATTTCTTTCTCTTTTTATTTCATTTGTCTCTTTGTCTCTCTCTCTCTCTCTCACCTCTTTGTTGTTCTCATCTTTCTTTCACTTTCTCTCCATCTTTTTTCCCCTCTTTTTTCTCTTGGTCTCTTGTCTCTATTTTGCCCTGTCTTGTGTTTTTTTTCTTATCTCACTTGTTTTTACTCCCTTATTTCTCTTGCTTGTCTCTCTCTCTCTTTTCATAATCTCTCTTCATGTCTTTTTAATATCTCTGGCTTTTTTCATTGATCCTTTCTTTCTCTCTCTCTCTCTCTCTTTCTCCCCCTGTGTCTATCTTATCTCTTTCACCGTGTCTCTCTCTTGTCCCCCTCATTTCCTTTTTTTCCTATTTGTCTTTCTTAGTTTCTCCTATCTCTGTCCTATCTTTAATTTTGTCTTTTCAATACTCTTGTCTCTTTTATTTCTTTTCGATTTTTTTCTCTTTTTTATCTCTCTTGTCTCTCTTTCACCTTGTCTCCCTCTTGTCCATCTATTATCTTTTTCTGGCCTTGCATTACGTCTCTGTCTCTCTCTTTAGTGCTGATCTTTCTCCCTCTTGTCCCTCTCTCATGCTCATTTAACACTCTTTGCCACCTTTCGCCAGTCGCCCTTCAAGCTCGCACCACAACACACTGATATGAAAGCTTGCACTTTAGCATAACATTGTGGTGTAAATAACTTTGCGCAGCTACGCGATTCATCTCCTGTCAGTAGAAACTGTGAGAGTAGCAAGCTGTTATTCATGGATTGGCAGGGAGCCAAGCATTATCGGTGGTAGGAGCAAATTATTGACAAAGTTTGTTTAAAATTGGAACAAAATTGTGCTACTAACAGAATATGCAAATTGTATCATGGTAATACAGTAACTGGCAGTCCCTGGCGATTCCCATAGCAAAGGGAATCGCTCTAGACGATCCGATACAATATTATCACGATGCCTGGGTGCTGAAATATGAAATACACTGAGTGGAAATTTTAAACACACCTAGCAAATTATTCGCTCCTATCACACTGTACTTCCTGCCAACATGTGACTAGTTTAGAGATTATAGAGGAACTGCAACATTTTACCAAGTTGTTGTGCGGACTGGGTATTTCGCTGTGGCGACCCCTTGCCGGGAGCAGCCGAAAGAACAACAACAACATACGAGCAGATAAACCGAGCCGAACTGAACAACGGCTAAGTTACGCTGTAAGTCCGGGAGCCGTTGAAAACATGTTTGCGTCAGTGGAAAGCCAAGCAAGATTTAGTGAAGACGTAGCACCATGGGTCACACGAATGTTAGCAAGGACAGTAAGCATGAAGAAAAGGGAGCCGCTTTCAGATTTGGCGAGATGAATAACAAATTACGAGGTCTAATGTCTATTTATTTCATATTTTACCTCAATCACATGTCTTTTCTAAATGTTTTGATTGTTCTTATATGCAAAAATATGATTATGGTGTTGGAAATTGGTAATATTTGTAATATTTTTTGGGTGGCTGGAACGGATTATCTGCATTTACATTATTTCCTATGGGAAAATGCGTTTCGCAGTACAACATTTCGCCTTAAGAACTTGCCTATGGAACGGATTATGCCAAGGTACCGCTGTACTTAGTATCGAGGTATCAAGGTTTATATGTGGTGTAAGATACATAGATTTCATCATTTCCAAAGAATTCGATATGTGGATAAATATCATGTTTGTGCTTCAGTTTTTAGAAAATGTGACATCATACCGCATAGCATAATTAACATGCAGGGTTTCATTGTTATTCTTTAAATGGCTAATTTTTATTTTGTAGTCCCTATATTTTTTTCTTTACCATCTTGTTTTAATTTAGCCCTGCCAGTATTTCTATTATTTTTATTAATACTTTTTTTCTGTGCAGTACAATGATTCTTCACAACATGGAATAGAGAGATAGACATGCTAGATAGAAGTTTTTTTCCTTGTAGTGAACCATTATGTTGGCTTATGTTACTGATGAAATGGCACATTTTCTCTTGGCATCTACTCTATAATGGTCAGAGCTTCAGTGAATAGATATTGCTAGGCTAGTTGTGTTTCATCCATTGAAGTCAGTGTCACTAAGCTGTGGTTGGCCACAATGAGCTATGACTTTATGCCAGCGGCCATTGCTGTTGTGGGGGAAGTTACAGTACATTGTTGAGGACCACAACTAGTTGGGCAACTTGGAAATGCCAGGCAACCAACAACACATGTCTTTTTAGTGTGTGTGTGGGAGGAACGGAGTACCCAGTGGGAACCCACCAAGCCCAACGTGCATGAACACTGGTTGGATGTTGGACCCCCAACCCCGAAGGTGCGAGGCAACATTGCTAACCACTTAGCCGCCATATGGTAAAGCGCAGTATTTCAGGTCGTTTCCGGTCTTTCGCAAGACCTCAACTGCTGACTACAGCTGCTTGTTTATTTGACACGTGAGTTGATTGCTCCATCTCATCTTATAGATGGAATGTTTTGGACTCGCTTAAATCCCAAGACCCAACGATGCAATTTTTCATCTCAGTAGGTCTGAAAATCCTGTGGTCAGGATATGAGAACATTGTGATACGCAGCCAAGATTTGAGGCTATGCATTCTCTGACACGTATCAGATTTAAAGTAAGCACGCTGGTCAAATAATCAAACGTAGCTGACTCAAGTGAACATTCATGTAAAAGTATGGAGACAGATGAATGCCTGAGGTTTTCCACATTTCGTGCTCAGAAATAGTGGGCCGTGTTTTTACTGGTAGATAAGATGCAATCAGTGGCTTTTGTCCTGAAGAGCCAATACATATTAGAAAGAGGGGTATTTAATCAGTCCCCTTTCCATTGAGTTCAGCGCCAGTGAAGGTTGGAAGCCTCTCGTTTGGAAGCTTTGGTACATTTCTAAAGGGAATCGTCACTCGTGGAACAGACCTGGATCTTAATTTGCGTCATACAAGAGGAAGCCGTTACAAAGCATCAGCTGACCTCCATCATTCTCCCAATTCCCACCTGGCTAATAAATATCATGGCAAAAGTTCCAAAGGTTAATTTAGAGGCCAATAGTCTGTTTGTGTTCAGGGGGTCGGACTGATAAGTGTTTCAGCACATGGCTGTGGGTTAAATTAGAGGACAGGAAAAGGTGGAGGGGGGCTAGAGATTCGGCATGAAACCGTATCTTCAAAGTTTGTTTAAAAAAAATGGATATTTATGGCTTGGCTGAGAATGGAGCAAGTTCATGTGGGAATTGTCTTTTTAAAAGTACCTTCAAGTACAGCATTTTTTTCGTTGTGAAGTGTTTTCTTCCAAGATCTGCTTCTTTTTACAATTAAATGATCAGGAAAGTTTTTTTTTTTTTTAAAGGGTTAGAGTTATGATGGAGGTTGTGTTTAGTGTTCTGTAATGATGATGTTAAAATATCTCTGTATTATTGATTGAATATATTGTAACTGTAGCCTGTAGGGTTTGAGTTTTAAGGCCAATGTTTGTCCTGATTTAAATACACAGTATTAGGTAGAGATGGAAAAAAAAGTATTTAGTGGTGTATCATGATTATCTTGTTGTGGCAGTTTATGTATCGTCACGCTGACTGTATTTGATTTCTTTTTATTATTTATATGTTATTCAAAATGTTGCCATTTCTCAATGGTCCTATAGGTGGCGCTCTTTTTTTTAAGTCATAACAAAATAATATTTACGAATGTGGATATTTATAAAATCGCAACACAGATCGAATTACCTGTAGCACCTAGATATCGTGACTATATCGTATCAGGTGCTCCCTGCTGATTCCCATCCCTACTAGGTTAAAGTTCTGTCCCAGTGACTATTTTAATTTCCTGGCACTTCTTTTTTTTATCTCTCCCTCATATTTGGAACTTGCAATAAGTGTTTTTCTAGTCACTAAAAGCATTGCACAATATGTCTTTTCAAATTTTCCATTTGTCCTGAACCTTTTGCATCTTCTGAGCTTCTGATTCACATTTGTCTTCGCAGAGATCTGAAGAGTAATCTGATCAGCACCATCATGCCAGGAGCTTTTCGGGGTCTAACAGGACTGAGAAAACTGTAAGTTTTGACTGAAATTCTTCATTTTCTTTACTAATCGTGTATAATGATGAATGCAGAGAAAGAAATTGATATTAATGGAAAGCAAGAAAATACAATACGGCAGTATAAAAAAAAATACAACGTACAGAGCAGTGGCGGCTGCTAGCTTTTGAAACAGGGGAAGCTCATATTAGGCCTTCATCATAAAATTCATTATGTTAT
>JAOVVB010000036.1:4939942-4963797 GCA_028570985.1 Heterobranchus longifilis
AGTGACACTAGCCACTAGTCATGGTCGTCATGAGCTCACACAAGCGGAAGGGATCGTGGTGCTGTCCTCCAAGTGTGAACTTTTTAATGGTGTGTGAGATTCATTTGGTGGCCTCTTGTGCGTCAGAGTTGTGTGTTAATCTTATGCCGTCCCTGGTTTGGTGGCTGTTGCTGATTGAAACTTCAATGCACTTTTTTTTAGTTTTTAGCCTTTGTTTGTCACATATACATTATAGCACAGTAAAATTCTTTCTTTGCATATCCCAGCATAACCGGGGTCAGAGCACAGGGTCAGCTATGATACAACGCCCCTGGAGAAGATATCGAGAAAAATCGAGGGGAAAAGAATCGATTCATACTTTATAAATTATTTAGATAAACTCACAAGCATAAAATGGCCTAAAAAGCCTTAAAAATGACAATACTCATGTTTTCTAAGAGTATCACTTTTTTTTTTGTTGGTGTGTTTATGGGTGGTACGTGCATTACCGCCACCTGCTGGACTGGAGATTCAAGCTTTGTACAAGACCTTTAAACAATCAATAACACACGTTACACAGTGATTTAATGCTTATTAAATACTTGAACAGTTTTTAATTCTTCCAAAGCTGCAGGAAACAGCTGCTTGAGACAAATCAGACAATAATTACTAGTGTTACTAATAATTAGCAATTAATACTGTTATAATTTATGTTATATTTATGCTATAAACCGTCATCTCAGCATTTTTTTCAGGTCTTTTTCTCTGAAGGATTTAGCTCTTGATACTGGAGACACCATTAATAAATGTTAAATAAACCTCTCCTAATGTACAGTTTTTTTTTCTAAATCCATTTAAGGGGAGTTTTCTGCCATATAAGTCCTTGTATAAGTTTCTACAGAAAAGATGAAATATTAGACCGAGCACTTCAGTATAAACTTCTGATTTGCCTTGATCTTGTTTGTCTCACTGTTAATAATAATAATAATAATAATAATAATAATCCTGATAATAAAATCTGTATGGCACACTATGTCTAAACTCTCAGCCAACTGCTGAGGGAACCACAGAAGCCTGCAGAGGATTCTGGGACGGCTCTGGAAATGACCGTACGAATGCGCTGGCCTCATGTTGCGTTTTAGAGCGACCGCAAGCTGCAGTCACAGTGTGGGCTTCTCTCCAGACACCAATGGGAGTTTATTTTATTCAGAGGAAATAGTTTGGTCAGGAATCTCAAATGGGGCTGCACAGAAACGATGTCACAGATGATAGTGCTTCTTTTAACAGGAAGTGACCGATCCCGAATACCAGTGAAACTCTGAGGTCCGGGGTAAGGCAGAGTTTTCTTCAAGTCATTTAACAGACTCATTAAATACTTTCACTCCCTTTCTTCGCCTCCCTTTTTCCTCTCTTTTGTCAGTGTTGGATCAGCAGGCTTGCCTGAATAAACAGGCAGAGATAGGGGGGCAGGTACCGGACAGATCACTTGAAGTAGTAGCAAACGGACATGAGGACGTGAGGCAAAGTCGACACGAGTGAAAGCAGAGTCTGTGCTATTCTGCACTCTTTAATGGGCTCCTGTCTCGTTTTGTTTGGGTTAGGTTATGATGAGTTTATATTAGCTTGTATATCTCATATATTGCTTTTCTTCCAAGCCTTTTAAAGGCCATTTCCAGTATGTCCTTCCAAGCAACTAACAAACCGAAAAGGTTCCGACCGTAATGGTGACCCCGTGAAGCGCTGGGTCTCGGTTTGGCCGGCTCGTCGTTCTCGATTGCTCAACGTGTATCCCGTTTGTTCCTGTTTACAGTGACCTGTCCAACAACCGGATCGGCTGCCTGACTCCAGATATGTTCCAGGGACTCACCAACCTCACCAAACTGTACGCTGCCGTTCTTTCATAGCGAAATTTATTGATGTTCTGCGACTCTCTGACTGCAGTTAGCCTGGAGCTGCGCAGTTGGGAACGATGTCTACATTCCTGAGGCACTGTGTTTGTGTTTCAGGAACATTTCAGGAAACATCTTCTCGTCGCTGGAACCGAACATCTTCCAGGAGCTTCCCTCGCTCAAGCTGGTGTGAGTAAAAGCGCAGCAGAAATCTAATTAAGATGTACTCTTGTACAAACACAAATATAAATCCAAAATATTTCTGGTTCTAGAGCTGTTTAGTTTGGTAATATTAAAAAAAAAATATATATATATATATATATATATTGTTATTAATTATTTAATATGAGCAAATTGACACATGGTCTACATGCTGTATAAATTCTGACTCTGACAGTTCCTCAACCTCAGCTACATCTCTAAAACTCAACCGATCTCAATCCTGCTTGTGCTGGGTTCATTAGTTGCTTCTATTTGCCAAAACTGAAACCCTGCAGGAAGTTTCGGCTTTCACAGCATTGTGGTCACATTAATTTGGCAACGTAATGGACGTTTTAAGGTTGTTTTTGAAAGTTTTAATCCTTTAATAAAATGTCATCGGAACACCGTCGACTAAAGTTGAACGAATTCCCCTAATAAAAGGTTGCAAAAACAACTTTACACAAAACCAACGGCCTATGGGATTTGATCTCCAGATGGTGTGGTGAGAGCATTGTGTGCTTACCGCTGAACCACTAGGGAATGTGATATTGATGCTAGTAAATGTGTGTACATAATGAGCACCAAAAAACAAAAAAAACAAGACAAAAGAAATTTACCAAAATGTTACAAAATGTTAAAAAGCAGCTAAAAGGGTAAAAACAAAAAAACACTTATCATCTGAGACTGTGGATGTGGTCAGGCATCGTGTGAATAGACGTTTATCAGCATAAAAGCTCCAAATAGAAGTTACAATTCCGTTCTTCCGTTCGCAATGTTGATTTTGGATCGTTCGCTCATTCTGTCGTTCAAAAAACATTGTTGTCCTAAAACTTAACATCAGCGATAAGTCATTACAACTACATTATAACCCTAACCCTAACACTCATGCAACGTTACAGCTTATTTAAATCTAAATGAAATTTATTTAAAGAATTATAGGATGACTTCCACCTGAGGAAAATGAGAAAAAGTTTGTTTTGTTTCTTTATGAAAAGCTCACCTGTGGTAGTATGAAGGGCTGGGTGATATGGTGATATTATACTGATATTATGATAAATGATGCGATATTGTGATTAAAGATAGGAGAAAATTGATTCAGTGATGTATTGTGACTCTTTTGTATGACAATTCAAATATTGCTGACTGACTCCAAAATTCGATAAAACAAAAAATCAATTCAGATAAAGTACGTTCGCGCTCTTCTTTTATAATCCTACAGGTGGTGCACTCTAAACTAGTCACACAACAGCGGGTAGCACAGCATTTGCTATATATGCTGCAAGCAAATTATTTGCAAAATTTAAAAAAAATTGGAACAAAATATAATACAGTAAGTCACCTACATACAAACATTCAAGTTACAAACTTCTAAAAATACAAACACGTGATCCCGCATGTTCAGTTGTGGAACTTAGATCACATGTCCGGCCTATACTGTCTTGTGCGTGCAGCGCGTATCCCAGGATGTCCGGTGTTATGCGCTAAAACACTCTCCTGCCACTGACTGCCGCCATCACACAATCACTATCTTTAAAACAAAGTGATGGTGTTTCTTTATGATGGTGTTCAGTAACCGAGCGTAGGAAAGGGAACACAGTCACTAACGCGTTTGAATAAAAAGGTACGTTGACTTTGATTTGAAGATAGTGATTGTGTTATGGAGGCAATCCGTGGCAGGGGGGACATTTTAGAGCATAACTCCTGAAGCATGCGTAAAAGCAGCAGCGATGAAGCAATGACCAAGCAATAACGATGGAGACCAAAGTGAAAATAATCACTTTATTTGAATGGAACGAAGTGAAAAGATGGCAACATGAATCTTTCAACCATCTGCACGATTCTAAACAACACTGTACTGTAATATACCGTTATACCAATTGCGTTAGTATCCTAGTACCTAGACAGTGTTTGCTGGACTTACGAACAAATTCGACTTAGAAACGAGTTTTGGGAACAGAATTCATTCGTATGTAGGGGACAGTATAAGTATCGAGATATTTATAAAATTGTGATACGTATAGAATCACAATACAAATCGGCACTGGGGCATGATGGTATCTTATTGATTCCCCTTCCTTTTTTTGTGTTTATTTAATTGCAAACTATCTAAAAACAGCAAAAGTAATAAAAAAATTAGCAGTTTTAAAGCGTTTATTTAAATGAATTTTGTTTTATTTTTATATTTTTATAAGTGTATTATAAAATTTTTTTCGTGTTAGTAATTTTTTAAATAATAAACATTCATTTAAAAAAAAAAAAAAAAAGTAAGTCTTTGCACATATTAAATAATGTATTATAAACCTGTTTGTTTGTATTGTATTGCTGGTTAATTGTTCATAAACCTGGATTTAACATGATACAGATCGTATATAGCAGGAATTATATCAAGATTCATATATTTTGTCATATCGCCCACTATTAGTAGTATGACAGTACAACCCTTGCACGTGTATGTGTGTGTCATTGTAATGATATTAATCCCCATCTGAGGTTAAATCCATGTAAGTGGAAGGCTTGATCTTTGTCAGGTATGCCGGGTTAAATCCTATAATGTGGTCATGTAGGATATGATAGATATCAAGCTTAATCTTTTGGCGGTTTTACAGTGAAAGTGGAGACTCAAGGACCACAGACATGATATATTATTCTATAACCCCTCTCTTAGTCGGGAGGTCACCAGGGAACAATGAAGAATGTATTTATCTAACATGTGTGCAGAAGAGTATGTATTTATGACCCTTTATATTTACGTCATAAGTCGTATTTTATTATTGAACCTTGTGATCTGTTTATTATTGCACGTCCCCGTGCGCCACTTTTGGTTTTATTTTTGCGAAATATTTTTAAAACAGCCATATATTTTATTAATATCTGAGTCATTAGAATGAATATATAAGAATACTATTCATGGAGTATTTTTGGAGGGGATAAAAAGCTCCTGATGAGGGATGCTTCTGATGAGATCTCTGCAATATTACTATAAAAAGGTTAAAAAGTCATTTTTCTGTTCAACAGATCCTAAAACAAATATTGACTGTATAAAGGATTAAGTTGCTTTTTCTACCCCATTAGGAACTTTGACTCCGAGTTCCTCTCATGTGACTGCGCCCTCCAGTGGGTGCCGGGTTTCTTCCGCACGAGCTCAGCCAGACTCGGAGATGAGACGTTCTGCACGTACCCCCGAAGGTTCCAGAACAGGCCGCTGCGAGAACTGAAAGAGAGCGACCTGACCTGTGGTGAGAAACTCCATCCACATATTTTACGTTAAGATTGTTAACAGATCTGAAGATGACTGGAAAACAGAGGAAGTGTCAATTCACAGAAATTCCGTTGCCACTTTGAATAATTGTTTTCTTAGGAACGCTGAACTACCTCGGTCTGGGTCGTATCCTCGCCGGAGCTCAGTTTAAAATCCCGCTCGCTCATTTTCCATAGCCGTCATTCCGTGCACATCTTTTGCCACTGGGGAACTGATTCAGTTTCTCCGTAGCTTTTTGTCAGCCCGCATGTGATCCTTCTGTTGATCTCTATGGTTTTTGTTTTTTGTCCCTTTTTTTTTCCACGGGGTCCGAGACCAGACTCCCTCCTGTTGTTATAATATCACCTCATGTCACCATTCCTTCCCTCTGCAATGTATAAAATATATTTGCATTGGCGAGCAGCAGATAGAGATGAATGCCTCCGAGTAATTCCGCTGTGGTTTCAGTGTTGTGAAAAAAAAAAGCCCTGAAAGCCACTAAACATCTCCGATTCAGCCAGGCTCTTTCACAATCATCCCAAGGCGGATGAGCTATAATAGAGCATCAAAACATCCAAGGAAAATGATCAAGGAATTTTTTTGTTCACCGCTTTTTCTCAGGAAAGAAAAAATTGTAGGCAATTTCCCCTTAGCTATTACCTAAAGGGAATAAATAAACTGGCCTGAGTTGTACATGTTTTTTAGATCACTGGCAAATATATTATATTTATATATTCTGGATAAGGTACAAACTATATTTTTATTCATGAAAAACTTTATTGCTGCATTTTCCAGAAGGCCCCTTGGAGCTGCACACTCTGTTTCTGCTACCTTCTCTGCGCCAAGTCGTGTTTAAGGGAGACAGGTTGCCTTTCCACTGTACTGCTGCCCGGGTGGACAAAATCACGGCCGTGCACTGGCGCCACAAAGGCCGAAGTGTCAGGAACAACCCTGAGAGTGGCGTTATTCTAGAGGAGAGTGTTCTACATGACTGCACTGTCATCACCAGGTATCCATACAGCACGATTTAATTAAATTGATAACACAACCTTGCAGGGCATGGGCAACCTTATAAGGCATCTCTTTTTTTCTTGTTGTTTTTTTTTAAATATAGTGAGCTGATCTTGTCGAATGTTCACGTCGATGCGAGCGGCGAGTGGGAGTGTGTGGTTACGACAGGACGAGGGAATATCTCGCGTAGCGTGGAGATCGTCGTACTGGAAAACAGCGCCACGTTCTGCCCTGAGCAAAGGGTGTCCAATAATAGAGGAGAGTTCAGGTGAGATTGGAACACGCCAACGCCAAAGTATGATAACTCTTCTAATGAACTATTATTAGGATTAATGTCTAAAAGGAGCTCTGGCATGCTATTCTATAGGTGGCCAAGAACCTTAGCTGGAATTACTTCATATCAGTACTGCCTGCAGCTGCGTTATCCATCCTTGACTGGAGGGGGTGCTGTTGATCAGAAGAGAGCGTCTCGGCACTGCGATCGCTCCGGGCGCTGGCAGGAAGGAGACTACTCACAGTGCCTGTACACCAATGACATCACTAATGTCCTTCATACGTTCATGCTGGTAGGTTATCAACGACGTGGTTTAAAGATTTCTTTAGTGCTGCACAATTAATCGAAATCGACCTCAGAATCAATAGGCGATTCGTATCAACCTCTGGAGTATTACAAATAGAAAAGAAATGCAATAAAACAGGAATGGTGTTTGCAAACAAGGCCATGCGTGCTAAGAAGGCGAAAGGACCAAGCATGGATCCTTGAGGTATACCAGTTGCAGAAGAATCAGGTGGTTCTTTTTATCAGTAAAAACTTGCTGGTGGTTTCGCCAAAAAAAGTTAAAAAAGTAAAAATATGTACTCTTGGAGTGTTACTCTTCTGTGAAAGGAAAGAAAGAGACTACAATTTTTGTTTACTTTTTTTTGTTTAGTTTAACTTTTACTTTAGACTTTATCTTTGAATTCTGACTGTAATCTCAACAGAATTCTGATTTTCTTCTTTTCTGATGATCTTTGAATGTACCAGAAAACATCTTGAAATAGACTGAATGCTACATAAAGTAAAAAAAATAAATCTTTGTGTTCAAGATGCCCATTAATGCCTCCAATGCCGTGACATTGGCACACCAGGTGAGGACATACACGTTGGAGGCAGCAGGCTTCACAGACACCGTGGATGTTTTCTACGTCTCACAGATGATGGATAAATTCCACAATTATCTCGATCAGTCTCGTGAGGTTAGTAAAGTTCCCAGTTTCCAGCATGTGACAGATATACTGCCGAATCTCTTATGGCTAAGTCTAAGGGTTATTAAACCTTAATGTACTCTCTGGTGTTTCAGCTGTCAGAAGTGCTGGTGGAGATGGGCAGTAACCTGATGCAAGTGGATGATAAGATCTTGTTTCAGGCTCAGAAGGATCAGAAAGCATGCAGCACAGTTGTCTGCTCTCTGGAGACTTTAGCATGGCCACAGCTTCACCCGAATGCCCAGGATCTCTCCATGGTAGGTGATACTCTAGGATTCACATGGAGTTTCTGGGAATGCAGTGTATCTGTAAAGGAAATAGTCATTGAGTTTATCCTCCCAGAATGCACTGCTGTGCGGCCTTAGGGCCAATTCACGCTAGTAGAACAATCGTAGCATTCATAAGCAACAAGCATGGGTCATGGCTTGACATATTAGGCTTGTTCTAGGGCAAATACTGTCGTAATAGGATAATGAGTCTAGTCACATCATAGAGAAGAAATAATGTTTAGAATGACATTGCATGAAATAAGGGTTTGTGCAAAAATTAAAAAAAAAAAAAAAAAGGTATTTCAATCTTTTCTCACAGATATCTCAGAACATCGTGATGGAAGCTCACTTGATACGCCCCGCCCACTTCACTGGCATGACCTGCACCGCCTATGAGAGACAAGATAGCTCTAGTGCCAGCGGCTTGGCCGTGATCGAATCCACCCAGGAGCAGCACTTACGCTTCCGCTGCACGACAGGAGCGCACAACATGTCTTTAAGCGCTTTCCCTTTAAAGGTGAGACAGAAATAAATATAAAACTTTCGAAATCCTGGAGCGTAGCTCTCTCTTAATACTCATTTCCTTCTCTCTCTTTTTCTTTTGTTTTTAAATAGAATGCTGTAGCAGTTGCGTCGGTCTCTTTGCCGCCGTCCCTGTTTCCTCCAAACGCCCCCGCGGACTGTAAACTGCAGTTCGTAGCTTTCCGTACCGGAGGATTCTTCCCGTTCATCGGAAACTTAAGCAGCGGAGCTCGTAGGAGGAGAGTGAACACGCCGGTTATCTACGTAGGCCTCGGTGAGCAACTTGGAATTTTTTTGCACGTTGATGAAAAAGTCATAATAATAACTTAACAACTGAAATCCTGTGAAACTGGTGTATCACATGTCGTTAAATTGTGTAAATGAGGAAACCTGGAGGAAAAAAAAAACACATTCAGTGATGCTTAAAATCTAGCTGACTACCAATGCAACACCTCAGATGACCCAGAAATCACATCCAGTCTTTTGCTCTCTCGTAGACGGATGCACCATGTGGAACCAGTCAGCTCCCATCATCGTATCGCTGCGACACAAGTCATCGGGCAACGACCCGGTGGCTGCACACTGGAGTCTCCACGACCTCAAGCATAATGGGAGTTGGAGTACAGACGGCTGCCAGTTAGCGCACAGTGATGCTAGCATATCGACGCTACGCTGTACCGTACTCAGTAACTATGCGGTGCTACAGGTAGGTAATGCCAAAAGTACTGTACGCCACTATTGTTTAACCGTATAGCAGCAAAAAAAAAATATCAGTATTTACGTTGTAAGAATGCAAAAGCAGCAATGCACAACTTTTTTCCTGCAGTAAATCCTATCTATCTAATGAGCCGCTCTGGCCTGTCTGCGAGAGACTCATCCCTTTAAATAGGGAGGACACATCTCCCATTACTAACAGATATTTAACACTACATACCTCTTATCCTGACACCAGGCGAGGGGTATTATATCTGACCTGGCTTTTGCATGTTTCTGGAAAGCTGCCTGACGTTGATTGAGTGAATCTTTAATCGTGGCTGCTTGCTTCTTGGCACCGACTCTACCTTTCTGAGCCTTTATGTCATATCTCAGGACGTTTGAGTTTAATTAGAGCTTACGTTTCATATAAACTTTGGTTCAGGAACGCAGCCGTAGAGACGTTAATGCAATTAGTCCCTTGATGTGAAGGCATAGTATGCGGCTTTTGTAATGCTTCTCTTTCACACACACATACACACACTTTCTCTGTTCCAGGAGGTGCCAGAATTCCCAGGCCTGCCTTCTGGTCTGGTGGAAGTGCTCCACCCGGTGGTGTACACCTGCACTGCAGTGCTCCTCCTGTGCCTCTTCACCATCATCTTTACATACATTCTGCACCACAGGTAGTGACGCATTAAGGCTGAATTGATTCGTTTAGTGCTTACACACTCCGATTACAGCATGTGACCAATTTTTTTTTATTTTTTATTATTCTCTATTCTTTTATGTCCTTAGCTCTATTCGAATCACTAGGAAAAGCTGGCACACTCTACTCAACACCTGTTTTCACATCGCCATGACGACTGCGGTGTTTGCCGGGGGCATTACTTTAACTAGCCACAAAATCGCATGTCAAACGGTAAGGATCCTAAATTGTCCAAGTGTCATGTAAGACATGAGCACAAGGGTTTATAGTACAAGATTAAAATAGTTTTGTCATGCTATGCGTGTGTGTGTGTGTGTGTGTGTGTGTGTGTTTTAGGTGGGCATTGTTCTCCACTATTCTTCATTGTCCACTTTGTTATGGATCGGCGTCAGCGCACGGGTGCTCTATAAAGAAGCCTTGTGGAGGTCTCCACGGCAACCAGATGGTGAGGGTGCAGCGGTGCCCGCTCAGCGGCCCATGCTCAGGTCAGTGACGTCATCTGAGTGACACTGGAACATGGTAACTTGTTGCACTGTGCCCCAAACACTTTTTTTATTTGTATACATTCATACAGCATTATATCATATGAGAGGAGTTGCTTTACAATACACTTTGTCTATCTGTAAACTAGTTTTCATATTCCCTCACTGAAAAAGGTTTTAGGCCTCCGAGTGGCCCAGTGGTACAGTAAAGTGCTCGCCCTATCATTTGGAGATCGCTGGTTCGGTTCCCGGGTGATGCTGTAACCTCTTGCAGCCTAGAGACAGCTGATTGGCCGAGCTCTCTCAGAGGGGAGGGATGAGAGGTACTTAGTGCTCCCACATTACTCACGGCTCTACAGCCAATCAGGGGCGTCTGTGAGCTTGCGCACGCGGAAGGAGCGGATAGCGCTGTCCTCCAAGTGTGTGACTCCGCCCCCAACGGTGCGTGAGCGAGTAGTTCGAAAAGATGCGGTTGGCTGGCATCGCGTGGTTTCGGAGGAAACACGTGATAGTCTTCGGCCCTCCTGACTGAGTGGTAGTAGTAGCCTTAATGTGGGTGCCCCCTAGTGACGGGGAGGAATTGGACACGACTAAAGTAGGGAGAAAATCGGGAAAAAATCCAAAAAAAGAATAATAAAAATATATATATATTTTTTTTATTTTAAGCATATTATTCATCCATCCACCTATTAACCTGTGTAGGGTTACAGGAGTCTGGCCTGGAGCTTATCCGAGGTAGGTCAGGGCACAAGGCCCAGGACACTCTGGATACAAGGCACAGGCACACACTCCCTCACCCAAATGTACATTACAAGCAATTTGCAAACAGCAATCAGCCTACAGTATAACATATGTCTTTAGACAGTGGAAAAACCAAAGTACACAAAGGAAACCCACAAAGCACAGGGTTGAATATGCAAACTCTGTTCACACAGACCAGAGGTGAGATTCGAACCCTGGATGTGTGCGACCACAGTGCAAACCTTGGTTTAGGTTTAAGTGCTAATCTAAACCAATTATTTTGACCCTAAATAATGAATGAAATTATGCGTAATGGGTTATGGGTACATTTTTAAACAGTGGGATATTTGTGATAAACATAATGCAGAAAACCAACCATATGCCAGGAGCCAATTCATCTTACAGCATGAGATTTTTAGTGTTATTTCTGAGTCATCTATGATAGTGTGTACATATAATTCTAAAGTATAACATCATGTTTAAGATAATGTATTTAATTAATTATAATTGACAATATATACCATCATTCAACATTATCACATAAAAATTTGATTCAACCTGTATTAATAAACACTTTTTTATTTTATTCTAGGTGTAGTTAGTCGAATGCTAATAGACATATGGAAGTTGTTATTTCTACACAACCAATTATGGCACATTAATACTATTTTTACTAGTTGTCACCTATTATGACTTTTTACTTAGGCAGATTTTTTTTTTTACAGTTAAACCTTTTGCTATTTGGCATGATATAGTAAAGTATAAAGTTTACACAGACGATCATAAACTTGATTTTCCTTCATCAGGCCTCTCTGCATTGATTCGTAATGCAAGTGAGTCATATTGGTTCATTACGTCATTCCAGCGTCCCGGCCCAGCAATCGTCTTAAACATGGGTGTATTCCTAGGAGGCGAAGTTCACTATATGTACGTGTGATAAGTGTGCTAAAATGAGAGCAGATACTTCTGGGCTTTTAGGGTTTTAGTTGTTGTTTTTTTTCCAGCTAAACTACTTATGTAAATTTGCTAAGACGAAATAAAAGAGTATAATGACAATATATGAATGTATAAGAGTAATACCGTTAAAGCAACAATATACACTTTACAAAAAAAGCAATTAGAACAATGCTTTATACCCCAAACATGTCTCTGTTGTATGCAGCATCTTGGTTAGGTTATGTTCGAAAACCACAGCAAATTAAGGACAAGGGTGGATCACTCAGCAACAGGACAAACACAGCTGCCGGCTTCTGGTGCCTATTGACATTCAGTCACACACCCACAAGCAAAAGTCTCTGCAGTGTGTGGCGGTGTGTAAGACTTTCACAGATCCCTAAGAGCCCAATATGCATAAAAAGGATCTCGCGAAGTAGCAATCCGAGCCTCGTGCCGTTCAGGAGGGAGAAACAGCTCAGTGTTTCCTCATGGATTTTTCTGGAATCCACAAAGTGGCACTGTGTGCGCGCGTGTGTGTTTGTGTGTGTGTGTGTGTGTGTGTGTGTTTGTGTGGAGCTGTTGAAGCGAGCCATTGTGACACTTCCTGCTTTTTCTCAGCTCAGCTCTGGTTTGCAGCACAGCACTGGAATTTCTTCTCTCCTGACATGAGAATGCATGGCAGGAAAGCATTTTGAGGCAGCAAGTCATGTGGACTTGGGAGGAACTTCCTCCAGGGGAAAAGTGAACATGGTCTGCAACTTTTTACCTAGATAATCACATAATCCTCAACTCAGCATTAAGCATTTATTATCTATAACAAGAGCTGACACGAAGTATCTCTGTACCTTTTGGATACAATGTGTGGTCATAATTTGTGGGGGAGGGGGGACCTTAATAATAAAATACGCATAAAAGTATTATTTTGCTTAAAGGTGAAAATTTGATCGTAAGTTTTATAAGAATAGACATAATACACAATCTAATGCCGTTTTATATATTAAGATTTAACTTTCTTTTCAACAAAAATTAAATTTCGAGATAAGAATTTTTAATACCATTTTGGAATTTATGTCAAGTCTGTTATGTTGAATTAGCTTGAGGGAGAAAAAGAAAGGTTGGGAGTGACTGTGTACAGTTGCTATAACGTAAGTGAAAAGCACAACTTGTTTTTATAGATGTTTCAAATTTTCAATTTCAATTAAAAATCTTTATTTGTCACATAAACACCCATCCACAGCATAATACGCAGTGAACTGCTTACACGACTGTGACCTTAAAAAGAAAAAAAGGAAGTAAGGGTAATAAATGCTATAGTATCTATTGTTACAATCAAATAAAATTAAGTATCAAAAATATGTAACGTATGTAGAAATGTAAGACTGTAAACAAGTAAGAACTGTATAAATAAACTTTATTAAGTATTACGTTTGTAGAATGTTCAACAACATAAAAATTTTAATCCACAACTTCTCCTCTACTTAATCCTCTGTTACAAAGCCCTAATGTTGGAGAGAAATATTAAATAAATGTTGTACTGAACAAGCCCTTACTGTAGAACTGATGATGTTTTAGCACAAGCACATTCTGAGCAATCGGACTGGATAAATTAACCATGGCTTTTGGTACTACTTGTGTTCGTCCTAGAACTAAAGTGATTGTTATGTAAATAGATGTAAATATAATAATTTGAATGTCGGGTCCTAGAACTTGCAAAACACAAATATGAGCCTCAAACTGCATCCACATTTCTACAGTCTCCTGTGGATCCAGCTAAAAATGAATACATGGCTTGGAGTACAATGAATATGGCTTGGAGTGCAATTAATTTTTTGTACTTTTGTGATTGTTTAAAAGGTATATTATTTGTAATTTAATGCATCAGATATGAGATATCTGGAAGATTTCTAAAAGAAATGTGAAAGTGAAATTCTGTGTCAACATTATGGTAAAAGTTGTAGTACGGTTTCTAGTGGTGGGTTCACCAAAAGTATGCAAGTAAAAGTATATGAAAGATTTAACTTTTACTTTGGTTTCACCAACGAGCCAAGGAACATGCAAAAACCTTTACTAAGGCTAACTATCACTTCTCACACTCTAGCTAGCATGACTTTATGAACCCATACAGACTAGCTGAAGGCAAATTCTAGCTGTGATGGTACAAACTGGTGTGATAAAACATCCCACCAAGTGTACGTAGAAGCAGATTACTATAACAGTCTTATTCTCACTGTTCCATCTGTTAGCGTTTGGATTTGTTAGAAATTTAGATTGGATGCTAAGAATTAACCTTTTGACTTTCCAAATATATTTTGTAGAGACATGTCTGAGTATTTGAAATTGCAGCCGGAAAGTTTATTTTAAAATATAGCAAATAAAAGACAGAAGTTTCAAATTAAAGAAAAACTTGGAACATATTCGGAACTTTCGACAGTAACAGGAGGGGAAGTCTGGACATGAAGTCAAATTATTTCTGGGAAACCTTACAGCTTACTCGTTACCACAAAACACTGACATTAGTATCACTTTCACTAGTGTCAAAGACGAGTAATTCATATCATGTACAGTAGGTGTTTTTTTTCTCTGTACTACCCTTCAGTTTCTATGAATTATTTTGTAAAAAGGTTTGTGAAATTGCGGATTGATAAAAAAAAGATGAGAAAAAAAATCTTCGTCTTTTTTGCTAACCTTTAGCTGTATTTCCGGCAAGATAATGCTCGTAATGATCGGTTTGAGTGCGATAAACGATTTCTTGTTGTTTATTCAGTTTTAAATGTATTAGAAAGCAAGCTGGTATTTGAAGCAAAATGCTACACAAACTTGAGGATAAACTCTACAGGTTAGAGTCAGATTAGCGTTCTTCGCTAAGCAAGTCATTTGGACTAGTGGGGAGGGGGTTGGAATTTATTTGGATCTTAAGCATTATTTGTGCAGAGATTAGAACATGTTGCTTAGAATCAAGTACTGTAGTTGCTTGCTTTCACTCGACTTTATTTATTTATTTATTGCTACATCTGGCAGTGAAAAAATGTAAGTGTGAAATTGTGTGCATTGTATTTGTCACTTAGGGCTGGGTGATTATAATGATATCATGATAAAAAAATCCAATACTAGACATTTTTTTGTTTTTAATTGTGTTTGAATGGAGATTACTACTTTCGCAAGGCCTCGTCAGGCAGTTTAACCCTCAGCTGCCCTGCCTTATGCTTGAACTGTATCCTTTCTCATTTGCCTTGGAGAAGAGTGTGTGTCGACGCAACAGATTTAAATTGAATGTAAATTGAATTTTTCATGGCTGCATCACAGTGAGCCCTGATGTACCATTTTCGCTCTTATATTAATAACAAGCTCCTCATTTTCTCTTATTTCTTTCTGTTTGAAATCTAGAACCTCAAATTGTAAAATTTTAAATTCACAGCAAAAAAAAATTTCACTTTCACATTCACTGAATTCTGTGACCATTTTTAATTTCTGCCTTTAATACAGTAACAAAAAAAAAATACAATTTGATTTATATATAAAAATGTATTTATATGTCATTGTATATATAGGGCACATTGAAAATGTAAGAGAAATACAGAATTTAACCGAAGTAAACATATTCGAAGCAAGGTTAAAATGCAAATCAAAAAAATATTTTTTTTGCAAATAAAACCAAAGCTGACTGTCTGTAGTGCTATAGTACTCTTGGTCTACAAAATGTGTATTAGTTTAATTCCATATGTATATTTTACTTGTTTAAGCACATGTATGTTTTGTAGTACTATATCAGTCAGTCACTAGTTCATCCTATACCACTTATCCTGTAGACAGGGTCGCAGGGGGCTTAGAGCCTATCTCAGGAGACTCAGGGCAGGATACATCCCGGACAGGGTGCCAGTCCACCACAGAGAACAAGCCAGTCCACACACACACACACACACACACACACACACAAAAACTAAAGCAATTTGGAAACACCAATTAGTCTTTGGCCTGTGGGATTAAACCAGAATATCCAGTGAAAACCCACCAAGCACAGGAGAACCTAAACCCTGGAGGTGCGAGGCAACAGTACTAACAAGTACGCACGTTGTGCCGCTCATATTTCGTAAGATAAGTAATAAAAATTTGAATGTTATTACCCTTAGACTTTTGGTCAGGGGTAGCTTAGACTACTGATAGGAAGGTCCCAGGTTCAAACTTCAGCACCTTGAGAGCCTCAACTGCTCAGACGTATAATGTCTGCTCAGATAAAATGTAAGCTGCTCTGGTTAAGGGCATCTGCCAAATGCTGTAAATGTAAATAGAGGTATAGAATTTATGATTCTTTGGGTGGTCATAGGTTCTAAATTGTGATAAAGTATTTTTTTCTGAATGAAACTGAAACAATGAATATGACTGCCTTTTACTGTGGAAACCTTATTACATATTAACATTAATGGTTTATTTTATGTTTAAACACTTTATGTTCACCTTTAGATAAAGTGTTCTTCCAGTTTTCTTTGGGTACTTACGGGTTCTTAGCTTTCTAAGAGTTCTAGATATCTCATTCACTGTACTGTTCACCAGCTACCTTAACCTGCTTACAAAAAAGAATCTGTACATTTTGTAGAGATTCTTGTTGCTGCTGTTGTGTAAGTGCTGCATAGGCTCAAATTCTCTCTATTAACTCTCTCATGAGCGCCCCCCAGCGGAATGAAAAACCACGACTTCTTGATGCAGTGGGGAAATCCCCGGTTTTTAACGGTTTCCTGAATTTTCACCTTTAAAAGGTTAACGATAATCTGCAGGAGGATCTCCAGTGTGGACCCTCAGAATATTAAAGAATGTTTGTAGAATGGCTTCAGCCTGACCTGGATAAAGCACTGACTGAGAAATTAATGAATGAACGAATGAATAACCTTATAAATGAAAGAAATGAATTAATTACACAATAGTTTTGAGATTTGAAAGTTTAAATTTCCTTAATAATGTGTATAATGTGTAAAACGTCATTCTGTTACAGGTAGATTCAGATGTTTGTAAGTTTGCTTGTAAGTTACAGATGTTTAAATGTGACAAATTCAATTTAAAATATTACGTTTATCAGGCTTAGTTGTTCACTCACTCACTCACTGTCTATACCGCTTCATCCTGTATGCAGGGTCACGAGGGGGGCCTAGGGTCTATCCCAGGAGACTTAGGGCTCAAGGCAGGCTACACCCTGTATGGGGTGCCAATCCATCTCAGGACACACAAACACTCACATGCTCATTCACACACTTTTAGGAACACCAATTAAACTAAACGGCATGTATTTGGATTGTGGGAGGAGAGTGTAGTACCTGGAGAAACCCACGAAGCATGCAAACCCCAGGCACACAGACCCGAGGTGGGAATCGAATCCTCGACATTGGAGGTACAAGGCGACAGTGCTGACCACTAAGTCCTTGTGCCGCCTTAGTTGTTTACAATAGGTTAAAAAAAAAAAAAAAAACTGTAACAGCTATAGAGGCGGCACAGTGGTTTAGTATTTAGCACTGTCACCTTGCACCTCCACCTCCACCACCTGTGTGCAGGACTTAGCATGTTTTCCCCGTGCTTGGTGGGTTTCTCTGTGTACTATGGTTTCCTCCCGCTGTCCAAAGACATGCACATTAAGCTTTTGAATTGATGTAACCAGATTGCCCAAAGTATGTGCCCCTGTGATGGATTGCCACCCCATCCAGGGTGTACCCTGCCTCGTGCCCCAAGTCTCCTGGGATAGGCACCAGGCCCCGTGACCGACCCTGTATATAGATTAAATGAAGCAGTATAGCTATAGCCATAAGCATCTGAATTTCTCTAAGAGCCATTCTTTCAATCTAATTTAATGTAATTTTCAGAACAGATCACACACCTAACATAACATATATATATTCCATTTCAAGTCCAGATTTGAGCTTGTCCAGAGCACCTTTTAAGAGACTGTAGTGCAATTACAGTGTAAAAACTACATATCCCGTGAACACCCACTAGCGTTAGCTGTATGTGATGACTTGTTACTTGTTCCCTTTTTGATATTATTATACACTTTTGGAATTATATATGTATAGCTCAAAAATAAAATATGTTTGTGTGGGTTTTATTAGACAACTAGTAGGCAATCGTTGTTCATAAACCGCGAACTAGCTAATTAGCTAGCTACCAAATTTGCTGGATAGAAAACACGGAAGTCCGCATAGCTAGAGAATACCCGGATGAAACGCAGACATTTGATTGGTCTAGACGATGCCAACGGAAATACACACACACACACACACACACGTTGTATGCACTATATATATATGAGGAAATGTAATAAATTTAGACATTAAATAAATGTAATAAATTTAGACATGAAACAAAAAAATATATTTTTTATCCTGTAACACAATATAAAGACAACGCGTATATTATAACAGCCTTAATGATTTCTAGATATGAAATAATTTCAGATAATAAATTGCCAGAATGAAAACAAAAACACAAAACTGTATCTTCTTAAAGTTCTGAATAAAAGCACTACGCTGGTAGCAGCGAACGTTTCCTTTCCAAATATCGATTGGTGGCGTCAGTAGTGACGTCGTAATTACGCCATTTGCGTATTCACGGCGGCCCACGTAACGCGCGTAGCGTGCCTGTTGCTTTCATTCGCGCTCTCCCTCTCACTACCCAGCATGCACTGCGAGTTTTAGCCATCTTGTTGAGAGGTGGAATTTTTTTTTTTCTTCAGAAATTTTGCTTCCCGAACTCTTGTCTGTGAGCCCCGAATCACTTTTACTCACAGCGTTTTATCGTCTCGTTGGCGTCTTTACACGCGAAATAGCGCGAATTGCGTCTTGGGAGATGGGTTTATCGTAGTCGTGGTGTAAAAACAACTCGTTTGCTGAAGTATTTAGTGTTTTTTTTTTTTTTTTTTCCTATATAATAAAATAAGATGCTAAATGTGAGGCCGGGGGGAAGCGGGCCCCCAGCTCGCGCCTCGGACTAAAGTGACAGCTGAAGCCCGGGAGAGGCGAGGGCAAACCCGGCCCAGTGTGCACCGCGGACCCGGGACCCAGGCCGGTAAACAAAGAAAAAAACTGACTGATATTGAAATCGAATTTGGATTTTAAGCGCTTTTAATGGCCGTCTCTTGGTTTGATCGATCGTTAGGAATGCAACAGGATAGAAGAAGAAGAGGAAGAGCGATGACGTATGATCGTTTAGGCTAACAGCTTAAAAACTGATTGGGATCCAACGCCACTTTTTCCTCGCCGTGTTCGCGTCTCTTCTTTAGGTTTATACAAGAAGTGCGCGTTTACGTTTAGTTATTTTTTTCTCTCCTTCTCCAGGCTCCGCGCGTTGTTTAAGCAGGGCGTCCATTTGTCTACAACACAAGTGTCTGAACACGTTTAAGATGTCAGCCAAGAAGAAGAGCTGCTTCCAGATCACCAGCGTGACCCAGGCTCAGGTGGCCACGGTTGGCTGCGCGGACGACGCCGAGAGCCTGGACGATCCGGACGAATCCCGGGCCGAGGACGCGGCGTCGGAGATCTACGAACCGGAAGTGTGCGATCGGAGGAGCTCGGCGTCGCACGGTGCGTCCAACAGCGTCGGAGACGGGCACCCGGGACTGTCTCACCAGGCTGGAGGTCCTGGTGCAGCGGGTGGTTCTGGTCAAGCCGCCGCCGCCAACACCACCACCACCACCACCACCACCAGCTGTAGCTCTCGCTTCCGAGTGATTAAACTCGACCATGGCACAGGAGAGCCTTTCCGCAGGGGCAGGTGGACATGCACAGAGTATTACGAGAAGGAACCTGATGCGGCGACGAGTAGGACTGCAGACGGGACCAGGCACCCTAACGAACACGCCCCTGACCGGGATAGCGGATTAGGCACCTCTGTCGTGGTTCAGTCCAGCCAGACTTCGGATGTGACGAGCAACACTGTGCTCGAGCTGTCCGCCTCGCACGCCCCTTTCGAATCCGACCCCAATAAACCGGCGGTTCCGTCCCAGGCTCTTCTTGCACCCCAGCCGTCTCACGTCCAGATATCTCCTGTTACCCCTCAAGCGTATCAAACTCAACCGCAGCAAAATCCCCAATTACCCTTAGGCCTCCACATGCCAAGCCAAACTAGCATGATGGCCGAGTACGCGCCGCAGCACTTGCCTCACGCCGTTCCCATGCCAGGGGATCTCGGGATCTCCGTACCGGCCAGCCAACCGGGACCTTCTGTTCCGACCCTGTTGGACTGGGCGGGAGTGATGAGCGTGGCGGGGATGGCGCCTCTCGCTCCTGGACCTTCGGTTCAGATTGGACAGTATTCTGGTGTCGCCATGACGGCCGGCCAAAATTCACCCGTTCCGAGCACAGTGGGCATGTCGGTGCCCGAACAGAGTCGGAGGAAATCGGACGCGGCCGCCTCTGCGCCCCTTCTCGCCCCGCTTAAGGAGGCTGCGAAACCTTTGATTACAGAGGAGTTGCCCCTTATGCCCAACCCTGGGGTGAACAGCCTGTTCGGGATCCCCATCCCCATTCCCATCGACGGGGATGAGGACAGGTGAGCATTAGTTTACAGGAAACCCCGCTTCCTATATGTCTATGTTTATGTTAATGTTTATAAAACATGTATGTGTCTGTTATTTACCTTATTATTTTAGTCAACTTCCCCTTTTGTGTTTACTGTAAATGCTGAAAGCGTGCCTCGTTTTTACGCTCCGAACCTGTTCAACACTTAATCAGTTAAACACTTGCACTCTATCTGATTAGGGTCACATCTTTCATCTAGCGGAACTTCTCTTACACGTCATTTTGTTCATACATCAGACTCTACATCTAAGGAGCCTTATGTCTGATTTGCACTAAATCTAAATAGTCTTTTAAATAAATCTAAATAGTTTTTTTTTTGTTTTTTTTAAACAACTTACTGCTTTATCACTTTACACCCGACTAGGAGAACGCCACGTATCTTGCTTTTCACGTAATCTAGGGAACTTCACTCGATAACACCTGGGCGCTTCAGGTCACTCGATCTAGTGAACACGACATCATCATCATCACTAGCGAACACTCAGCATGTGCAATGTCGTGCCTTCTTAAAACCGAATTGAGGAAAATTTACATTCTGTCTAGGAAATATCAAGTATAGCGGACTTGATGGTGCATTACCATCAATTTAGGAAATGTCCCACACTGGAGAACGTTACATCATTTACGCCGTTCATGGGGTATCATGTCTCCTGTGCGAATCTAGGGAACGTGTGTCAATCACGGGAGCTTCCCGTTACTTCACAATTCATGCCTGTCTTCACTTGATTTGTGGGATTTTTTTGATTTACGCTAAATCTCAGTGAACTGCCTCGACTAGCATATATACACTCTCCCTCTCTCTCTTTCTAGGGAATTTCGCTCTCTTGCATGAACTTCACCTGTAGTGTCTTTGGTTTACACTTTTTTTTTAAACACTAGAAAACCTAGTTTTTACGCATTGCTTTTGTGGCATCTTGATTTTTGTTGGGGGTGTGGCCTAAAGCCTGATGAAGCCATTTAGACTATTATTATTATTATTATTAAAGTTATTTGTAATAATTTTTTTTTAAGTGTTAATGAAGAGTCTATGCAGAGAGGAAGTTCACTCATTAAGGCCCCTACTCAGCTGAGGAGTGCAAGCCAAGGCCAACTTGTTATAAAAATAGACTTTATTTAAAAATTTTTTTTTAACTATCTCCTCCTCCGCTACTCCTCCACCAAGTTTCAGCTTCGCGCACTTGTTTCGTGATGAGCCAGAAATAAAGAAGTGGCCGCTGTCCATCTAGCTCGCTAATCGGAAGTTCACGTTCCAGTTCCTTTATTTTAGTCATACCCGGACTCCTTCTCTGTCTCGTCGAACTTCGGAACAAAAAAAAAACACACACGTGCTGCACGCGCTCTGACAATTTAATCTCATGGCGTGTAATGTGAGACGTAATTACAATTCTTAAAAAGAAAATCCCGATGTGTTCATCGGTGTTGGAGTCGTTTTTTTATTCTCACTTATCGCCAATTGCGTAGGGTAGCTTTGTAGCAACTTTCCAATGAAGAGTGTGTGTGTGTGTGTGTGTGTGTGTGTGTATATGTGTATATATATATATATATATATATATATATATATAATATTAGTGTGTGTGTATCTATGAGTGAGTGTGTCGCACACCCCGAGGGCATGATGGTTAGATAAGATTAGGACAGAGAATGTTTGGCATGAGATCAAACCCAGAAATGCATAGTTGTGGTTGGTGTGTTTCAGGAACTCCGAAGTGCTGATGGTGGTGGTGTTGTGTAATAATAATAATATTGTTATTATTATGATGATGATAATAATAATAATAATAACAATAATAATAATCATTAGCAGCTGCATACAGATGTTATCATGTTATGATCAGTTTCCAGGAATTACTGCGTTGGTACATCTTGCTATAAGTTCATAGCAAGGTTAGGTAAGTTTCAGGGGTCGAGCTTGAGTAAGTAAAGTTCAGGGTCAGGTTGTTAAGGTCTAGGTTTGAGCGGTTGGGTTTAGCAGTTCGGCTTGAGTTGAAGCACCTGCCTGGGCGTCTGGGTTTAAGTGGGTCTAGTGAATTGGGTTCAGGGGTTTCAGGGCTCATGGTGTAACAGTAGGTTTGTTAGAGTTTGAGCTTGAGCCGGGGGATCAGCTCACTTAAAATTAGAGTGAAACCCTGCGAGTGGTACGTGTTGTAGGGGACAGAATGTACTGAGCTTCTGACAGCGTAGAAACTTCTGCTGAATGGAAATTCATCTGGTTCATCTGGTTTCTTTCCCAAGATGGCCTGTGGTGATGTAGGTCGGCCTTGCGGCTCGCAAACACGCCGTGTTTTGAAACGAAGAAATTTGGTTCCATTAGTGAAAAATTACGTCAGTGTTCACTGCATTCTACAAAAAAAGAAAAATGAAGATTTAAGGGAAATAAGTGTAGAGAGAAAAAAAAAACAGGCTGAGTGGGACATTTATATATAATATTGTGGGACATTACATATATACACACTGCCAGTCAAAAGTTTGTGCACCCTTTCTAAATCCATGGTCATTCTTAATCAGATTTATATTTTTTCTACACTGTATAACGAGCCCGGAAGCTTCCGAAGTACACAATCCCCTTAGAAGGGTCGATATTGAGATGTCTGCCTCTCATGATCTGTTAATCCTTCATAACGGCTCTATCCGGAGGTGATTTCTGAGGCTGGTAACTCTAAATGAACTTCTCCTCTGCAGCAGGGGTAGGTTTTTGGTCTTGCTTTCCATGAGAGCCAGTTTCATCATGGTGCTTAATGTGTTTTGCAAATAAACACACTTAATAATACTGTCCTTGTAAGAGCTGTTCCAATACAGCTGACTTTTGTGAGTTAAAAAAGAAAACTTTTGCCGTGTGTGTTCTTTTATAGGTTTGGGGTAAAAAATCCAGTATCGTGCTAGAATATGGAAAACAAATCCAAAAACTTTTGACTGGTACTATACGTGTGTGTGTGTGTGTGTGTGTGTGTGTATATAATGTATATAGAACGAGAGACAGAGACTGTACCTTATGGCTGAAAAAAGTGAAGAAAAACCACATTCACACGTGAAACACACACACACACACAGAGCATGGAGTGTGGACCTGAACGTGACCGAGGAAAAGCCGAGAGTCTGGTACAGACCTGTTTCTGTTCTCTTTTGGTTTTCTAGACTAGCTGATGTTACGTGCACTGAAACGTGGCGACTGAATGATCATGAGTCTGGATCACCAGGGCCGCCTGTGCACTGAAACTTTAGTTATAAGCTATAAAAGTCAATTTATTTAAAAAAAGTTATTATAAAATGAGCAAAGACTTTATCACATCTTGCCAGTCCGGAGTGTCTGTCAGGTTCCAAGCAACCAGTGCGGCGTAACATTCAGTTATCGGTTACTTCGTTCTTGTTCATCCATCCGTCTTTAATT
>JAOVVB010000036.1:4970537-4992080 GCA_028570985.1 Heterobranchus longifilis
GCTTCCTGGTTAAATTTAAATTAGCTCGATGAGCTCTCGACCGTTTCAACACTGCACCCAGTCTTATTTGAGTTTCAGGTGACCAGGATCGAGAGGGTGAAGAAGGGAAAGAAAATCAATAAATACACCAGGTTTCAAGCTCAGTGGTTAAAGTACACACCAGAGGCAGTGACATCATCTGTTTGCACTCTAGGCAAACCAACCACACACATGCATACACACGCACGCTCATCCTAATACACCACGTGAAACTGGGAGCTACAAGTTTGGCAAGGTCAGGGCGTAGAATCAAAAACAAACGAAAAAAATTAGAAAATGGAGCATGGAAATGATCAAAGAACATTAGCCTTTTTATCCTTATGTTTGTTTATTTATTTATTTATCTTTCTTAGTATAATACAGAATTTAAATTTTCTCAGATTGTGACTCCCAAATAGCTGTTGAGATGATTTTAAATGGATTATAAAGTACCTTTACCTTCTATACATTGTAATGAAAATAGAAAAATAAACCACTCCATGGAAGGATGTGTGATTTTTGGAAAACAATAAACGTTGGGCTGGTAACAAATCCACAGACCTGGTTCTTCATGTACCGCATTATGAACTCCACAGCACCATCATATTGTTATTAATTCGAGACAGCACAGTCGGAGGGACGAAGATATCACAGCCGTGCTGATATTCACTACAACAGCACGACCTCAAGTGCGATATTGCTTTTATACAACAGTTCAGGACACATTATTTAATATCTACAGATTTGTTTGTTTATTTTACCAGTTATTTTGCTCCGCCAACACTTATTCTAACCGCGAGTCGAGGAGCAGGCGACTGACGGTTACTGTAGTTAACAGGGGTGCAATTAGTTTACAGTCTTGAGTTTACAGTACAGTCCTGAGAAACGTACGAGATTTGCTTTACATTTCCACTTACAGTGGAACCTCGCTTCACAAACTTAATTCGTTCCAACGTTCTGGTCGTAACCCGATTTGGTCCTCGCACCGTTCTTAGAGGAAATTCGCTGATTAAGGAATGGAGGAGAGGAAGTTGGATAGGGAGAAGATTGGTGTTTGGAAGGAGATTCCTCTTCTTTCCCCTTCTCTCTCATTTGTTTCTTGGCCTCTGGTTTGTACGTGGCAGCCGTTTTCACTAAAAGTCTACCCATCTGTTTCTTCTGCGACCACGGACTGAGTAAAACCGATGCTGCGCGACACACCCGTGCCTCTGTTCAGCTGATGGCGGCAGCTTGGGTGGGTCGTGTTCCGACGGGGAGTTTGTGAACGGAGGCGAATTTTTAGTTCGTAACCCGCTCTGGTCGTATTTCAGGGCGCTCGTGAACCGATGTTCCACTGTATTCCGCTTTAGGAGATCAGTCACCTGCCTTCTTGGGTTTGAGGTTAAATCTGAAATAGTGTTAAATAGAGAGTTAGTGCACTATGTAGGGTATACAATCCCTTGTTCTAGACACTACGTAGTGCCGTTAATCGGGGCTAGAGGGGGATTTGGGATTCCGCATCGTGTTATAATCTAGTTTCATGAGGCAATTCAGAACGACTTAGAAGCAGCGATGTAGACAAAGTGATGTTTAAGATGACAACACTTATCAGATGTGCTTCCATGGCTGGTTTTGAACCTGGGTTTTGGCAGGCAGCAGCTCTCTCCTCTCTTCAGTACTGCGGACCGTACAGACCTTCCTACTGTTAGTGTAATTAACGATTCTTAGGTCATCTGTGATGCATATAACTAAACATCCCAGTGCTGTTATGCTCTATATCACCACTCGTCCAATCGGATTACTGGGTCAAAACTGTCTGTTGTATAATAATGTTATGTCATATAATACACACAGACAAATCTTAATCATAACCAGGCCGACCTTAACACAGAGTATGTGAGTATAGATTGTGGGAGTTTGGTTGGTTGGTTAGTTGGTTGTTTTTTCTAATAAAAAAAATCTAACAGTCTTGTACGGTCAGCCTGCACGACTTCCCCTCGACATGGAGAAGTTCAGCACGGTCATAAAGAGCATGCTCACGGCACACTTCACATCCGTCACCTGGAGATCTGCCAACACGCCTCTTTATGCAAACGGACAGGCTGGAGGCGTTTCCCTCTAATTTGCCTTCTGAGCTCATCGCGGTCTGTTCGGATATTTGAGAGAAAGGACTTGTCTTTCAAACCATGTCTGTCTTTTTTTCTTTTTCAGAGCAGTCAGGGTGTGAGAACACGGTTCCCCGCCCGTGTTAAATGTCAAGGGGTAGGGTCGAGCGTGGAAAGAAATCATTTCAGTCGTTCGGGTTGGTTTAAAAAGATTTCCTGAATGACTTTTCTGTACTTTAGGACTTTATCTTTTATAGAGGGGGTAATATAAATGTATTATGATCGTTATCGGAGCGAGGGACGTTCAAGGTTCAGAGTGTAACTTGGTTTGCAGTTGCGCGGCCTATCTCACACACACACACACACACACACAGAGTATTAAATTCTGCTTCTCCTTTATTCTGGCACTTGCTGGTGTCGAGTTACTGTCCCACTTCACTGTAATGTTGATACACAGCATTGCTTTCCATCCTGTCCTTTTGTCCCTCGGCATAAAGCTACACTGTTCACAGTGCCACGAGGACGAATGCACTTGTTTATGCCCTAACATTAATCTGTAAGACTATTGCTGTATTTGCGTATTGGGTTCGTTCAGGCTTTGTACGTATTTAGCGCACGAGTCTAGAGTTACGTCCTGCCTTCACGTTGTGAATAATTTATTCTCCCGTTCTTGAATTCACAAGATCGTTGCTAAATATATTGCTAAATATCGTCTCACGCCCTGGTTGAGAAACGAGCTTTAAAAGAAAAAGAGATGACAAAACCGGTCGAACGAGATCCAGGAGTGTTTTCTCTGTAAACGTGGGTCGGCACATGGAAAGGACACAGCGGTACCCATATGAAACTATGACATCATGGTTCCTGTAACAAATGAAATGTCAGCGTCGTTCCCGAGGCAGGGTTTCATTTCCTTACGTGGAGCAGCACTGTTTGTCTTGGCCGAGTTGTTAGCAGACTGATAAGGCGTTTGTCTGTTTTGTTTTTTTCATTTGCCCTCCGCACAGAAGAATCTGAGCTCTTGGTTGTCGTTTCCTGGTGCCGTTATCAAAGCCGTTACGAATTCTCCAGTGTAAAAAGCAAGAACACATTTTTCTCATTTTCATGAAACCTCTAAAGAACGTCCTGCTGTACCGTCCTTAGTTTACTCAAAGTGAAACGTGTTCTAGCCCATCGTGCAGGGTCGGTTCAGGTCAGCAGGCGGTCGGTCGGTTATCAGAGATAATCTGCCTCGAGTAACTCTGGCATTTTTAATCAACGCTGCGGTGCGTCACAGACTTGGATCTGAGGAATGTTGTTGAACACGGTCTCTTCATTAAAGACGAGATTACATTCTTTCGTCTTAACCTTCACAGAAGGAGTGTGTCCTCACGGGTCGGTGGTTTGTTTCCACTGGCTACAGTGCGTCACGAACACAGGCTTTTACGCCTCAGCTGACTTTCGGTGCTCTTGTTAACCCTTATTTAACTTCACCTCAGGGTTCATTCTCCTTGTGTACTAAAGGACAATGCTCAAATAAAAAGTCAAACCCCTTGTGGTAATGCTTATTTGAAATTTTGGAACTCTTAAGGAAGTTCTCAAGATAGTGATTTTCAGTTTCTTGGTAAAGAAAAGAAGAAAAAGATTCTTTTTGGTTCTTATTCAATTTTAGAGAAACAAAGAGGCTGCTTAGACGATGACTGTATGTGTTACTGCTGCTGTAACAATCTTAATTGTTTCATGAGTAATCCAATATCTACAGTGGAAAAGTATTTCCTGATGAGATATAGATGGATAGATTATAGATATATAATTATTTTTTTTTTTGCTCATTTGTCAGACTTGAATGATACGATTGTACCTTAAACAGACCGTTCATGCTCGGAAACTCTCCCATGTGGCTGAATTAAAACAGTTGTACAAAGAATAGTGGACCCAAATTCCTCCGCAGCGATATGAAACACTCATTACCAGTTATCGCAAACACTTGATCGCAGTTGTTGCCGCCAAGGGTGGCGGCCTCCAAACCCCAACCAACATTACCTCCTCCTATAGTTTGTTTCATAATAATATGTATTGAAACTTAAAATAATATAATGTGCCATTTTTTTCCCCTATTGATAAAATGGCTAGTTGCTGTGCTATAAGATGGGAGTGTAATGGTACACAGCTACCCCACGGTTCGATACGTATTCATCTTCGCAAATCAGTTTCTTCCTTGTTTACAATTTGTATCACAATTTTATCAATATCCCAATTGGGTATTATTATTATTATTTATTTATTTATTTATTTGGTTAAAATTCTGAACAAACATGGCAGATAATTTGTTAATGGTTTAAAGTGCACCATCTAGAGGATTATAGAAGAACTGCAATTTTTTTAACCACCTCAAATGCAAACATGTATACATTTAAAAAAAAAATCATTTTTAAAAATTTGAATTTTATGTCAGTGTGGTGATACATGAATCGCTACACAAAAGAATCATAATGCACGACTCCATCAATCTTTTCTTTCCCGCATTATCATGACACGTAGATGTCAATTGAATTTGTATTGGAATTATTAGTGCCATGATTTTATAAATATATACATATTTGTATGTGCGGGTTTTTTATTATTTTTTTTTATTTTGTTTAAATTCTAAACAAACTTGGCAAATAATTTGCACATGATGCTGTAGTGCTTGGCAATGCTTGAATAGTTTAGAGCACCACCTGTAGGATAATAGAGGAACAGCAACATTTTACCACCTTAAATGCAAACCTACAGAATCTAAAATATTTTTTCAAAATCTATGTTGGAGTTAGTGTGGCAATACATAAAAGAATCGCAATACAGCACTAATTCCAATTTTTTTTTTTATTTCTCCATCTCTTGTATATACAAGTATTAGCTTTAGATTAATCAACATACAGACGTATACCGTTCAGTCTAACACACTGACTTTACAGTTCATTGTTTGAAAGAGAAATCACCTGAGTGAGCCGCCTGCCTGGCATGATTGCTAACAGAAGTCGAATGTCCAGTTTGTGGCGAATGGGACGAAGTCGGAAATTAATCAGCCATGACTGTTGGATAAAACCGAGTGCATGAGTGGCGTTTTTATGTTGTTCCATTACCCAAGGTTGTGCACATTAAAAAGCCTCAGTTTGGCTTTTTTTTTTTTCAAACTCTGCGAGCGAATTAGTCCAGAGACACATTCATTACACTCGCTTACACCAGTTTAAAAACACCACGTGCACAAATTGGTCTCGAAACGCACACATTAGAAGACAGAGGTACATGCTGTATCAGATTTATAAAATCATGATATTAACCGAATCACCCCCTAGGTATTGTGATAAGATTGTACCGTTTCTGGTGGTTATTCCCGTCCCTACTGCTTCACTCCTTCAGTCCTCTTCGTCATGCCAGTGCTTTAGAACAATAAATCTGTCTCTATGCTGAATCAATCCAGTTCTAGGACCGTCACTGTGACCTTAAAGGATCAATCAGGAAAAAACCTGCTTACTCTAAACGAATATCACTCATGGTACTATATATGTGCACATGGCTGTTTGTTGGAATCAGTTTCCTCCCTCCATGTTCAACTGACTTGGGGTGTGGGGGGAGTCACGGTGTGGCTTCCCGGCATTGCTGTATCTCGTCATCCCACAGTTAATGTGTTTTATCACATCTGTGTGTGGGTGGATAAAGGCATGTTATTCTACACTGAACAGCCTCTCCCGGACAATCGTATCTGCCGGCCGCGCTGAATGCAGGCTAATTCCCGCGCTGACGACAGAAAGCAGGTGCTGATAAAGCACAAAAACATCTCTGTCTTTCCCTTTTTCTTTAAAAACATGCCGTTCATGACCTGAGGTTTGGCAACTTAAAAGTTGATCAAATCCACTAAAAATAGTGCTAATTAAAGAAAATTAAATTGAACAACTTCTGTTTTCAGTTGGCACAAGCTGCTGGATAAGAGTGGCAAGGCGGACAAGGACAGAGGCGAGGTTCTCCTCGACATCAAGTTCATGCAGAACAACGTGACAGCCAGCATGTTTGATCTCTCCATGTCGGACAAGCCACGGTCCCGTCTCTCCAAGTTCAAAGACAAGGTCCGGGGCAAGAAGAAGGATGGAATCTCCGACACCACGTCCGCCATCGTCCCTTCCTCGGTCGGCCAGATTCTGACCGACAGCGAGGGGGAGGAAGAGCAAAGCACAGACTCTCCAAAGCTGAAGAAGTCCTCCAAATTTAAGGGTCTTTTTGGATCAAAGACGAATCTCCACAGAGGCGTGTCCCAGTCCATGTCCACCCTCGGCTCGCTGCCCGAGAAGAACAGCTCGGTGAGCAGCAGCCGGTCATCGGGCCTCAATGAAGAGTTTCCTGAAAGCAAAGATGGTACGTGGCACATTTTTGATTAATTTTTATTTTGTAGTTGTTCCCCTGGGTGATTGACGTTGCAGGTTCAGGGTACTGAATGGTGTTAAATTTAAAATTTCTTTGTTTGTTTCTCACGCAGCCAAAACCAAGCTGAAGTTACCGGGCCATAAGAGGAACGTTAGCACAGACAGCAAGATATCTCTAGGCCCTTTCGCCCTGCTAAGTCGCCCCAAACAGAGCACTCCAGAACAGAGCGGCGTGTGCATCAACGGCAGTCACGTTTACGCCGAGGATGAAGAGCCCAAACAGAGTGGCTCTGCAAAAGATTCCGCCGAAGACGTGAGGAGAAACCACGAGCGAAACGCTTCAGCTAGCTCCACCGACTCTTTCAAGGGCCTCAGCATTCCCAGTTACAAGCCTGACTCGGAAAAGGAATTCCAGCTCCAACAGCGCCCTCGTGAGGACGAGGAGAAGAAGCACAAGGTTTTGGACGAGCAGCAAGATGAGATCCGGAGGAAACTCGAGGAAGAGGAACGGAAGATGCAGCAGGAACGAGAGAGGAAGCGGCTCGAGGAGGAGGAAGAGCAAAGGAAGAGGCGTGAAGAAGAAGCGAGGAAAGTGGACGAACAGAAACGTCAAGAGGAGTCCAGAGTGACCGAGAGGCTTAGTTCTCTGTTCGGGCTAGGGCGGAAGAAAGAGGAGCAAACTGCTCCAGCTGTGACGAGTCCCAAACTACCCGACTCCACAAACCCGTTTGAGGAAATCCCACTCGGCTCAGACAGTCCGAACGTTCTCCCAAAGAGGAAGCCGACGGAACCACAGACGGAGGTGCGGACTGCGTTCGCCCCGATGCCACCCTCCAGCGGATTTCCATCTCGTACAGCCAAGGTTTCTGCGGTCAAACCAAGGTGAGGATTTAATCTATTTTTTTGTTTCTATTGTTATTCATTTAGCGTGTTCTTCAGGGCTCCTTACAAACATGCAAAGAGCACAATGATGCACAGCACATGTCACAAAGATGTAGAGCTCACCTTTTTAAATGGTAGACTTGACAATGTGAGGGTTCTTTTGTTCAAGCTGTGTTCGTGGATGAAGAGGAAAAGGTAAGATGAGCCGTCTGCCCTTCAGTCAGCTGCTTGACTCAGATGCTTTATCTCAGAAAAGAGATCTGTAATTGAACTCCTCCAGTATGTCTACTTGAGCTCTGCCATCTTTTAGAAAATCTACTTTTAAACTACAATTGAACAGTTGAAAGGAACATGACTTGTGTTTTTAAATATATCTTATGACTGCAGACTGAAATACAAACATTATGTGCTTTATCATTTAAAGGTCCAGAATTTTACAGTTCCGTTAACCACTTAATACAGGAGTCAGAGCAAAAGTGAAGCTTTCAAAGCTTCAAAATCAAGTTTATTCGTCATGTACGCAACCATACACCGTATGAAATGCAGTGGAAAGCTTAGAGAAATCTTTCTTCTTCCTAGAGCACAGAAAGTTGTATGAGTGTGAGGACAATTAAATTGAAATAGAAGTTTTCCCAATGAAAGTAATAGAACAATAAGAATAATAAAAAAAATAATAAAAGTAAAATAAAGATTCTGGCTAAATAAATTGAATTTCAATAGAAGGCTTTAAACTATGCAGGATTTACAATAAGAAATGAGAAGTGTAAAAGCCAAGTGGAATGAAACTCCGTCAGCTTGAGCTGAAACACCCCTCATGTTTCAGTTTCATGCCATCATTTCACTCCTCCTCCAAATTCGCCTTTTCTGTGTCTAGATTAACGATCTGCTCCTGAGCTACACCCCTACACCCAGAGAACAGCAAAGCTGAGCAACAAGCTGGCTTAGGGCGGCATCTTATATGAGGTCACAACAGGGGAAAATCTAATTGGGTTGTTTAAACCCTGGCCAGTACAAAAATGGGTGGAAAAACATTTTTTTTTTCATTTTTTTTTTTTGTTCTTGGTACATTTTCATTAGAGACTTGTATGAATGTCAAAAAAGGAATTTTTTTAAATAGGTGCCCTTTAATGGTTTGGATTTTTTTTTTTTTTTTTTTTACATATGAAGGACAAACATTTCTAAAAATGTTATTTTTCTCCAAAAGATAAAATAATTTTCAGTTTAATACTGTATGGTTATGAATTCTTAATAGCTGGTTGCCTTTGTTAATGCGGTGATGCCCAGAACATAGTTTATTTTTAATTCTCCTAGTACCTACAGTAGGAGTTTATTGTGGCTTGCTAGTTGGATCCATTGGTAAATCTGGAACAAAATCAAGAAAGTAAGCAAAGCTGTTTAAAACATTGCTGAAAAAGGTTCACATTGTGATGTTCTACACAAGCTCAAGGAGGAAGTGCCAAAACATGCAGTTCCACAAATGACTGTGAGCTCCAAAAGTCGATATAGGGCCCAATATTAAAATGTCCAACTTTACAACAGAAATTAACATGATTGCAGTCTCGTACCCAAAAAAAAAAATCAGTTTTGTTCTCCATCGCTAGTTTTACAATTCATGTCACCTGTACAGGGGGTGGATTTTACTGTATGTAGCTCAGTTAAAATTACATCAAGCTATAAAATTATACATAATTAGGGGTGTGGATGAGTTGAGTGACAGCCGCATTGTGGGTGTTAGACTGCTTACTGTCTGATATGAATCACTTTATCTAACCAGGTAACTGGAATCTTTGTAGTTGACACGGGACGACGTGTAGGGTATGGATGAGTTAAGTTCAATCAAATGCATAGTAATGTTGGAATATAAATTACAAAACCGCTCCTCAGAAAACCTGAGTGACATCACAGAGGGTTTGTCCAGTTCTTATACAGTCTGGACAAAAAAAATCCCATCCTAATATACTCTCTTATTTCTTGCCCTAATTTTAAAGCTGTGAATCGGGTAGATTTGATTTGGATTTCTGGACTATGCGTTTTATTTATTTATTTGATTCAGTTTAATTCATTACTCCTCATATTCACTGTCTGATTTGTCTCAAGCAGCCATATTACTGTGTATGTACTGTATATAGAGTATTGTATTTTTAGGCCATTTGACATTTTGTAAGGTTACCTAAATAATTTTTGTGAATCATCATTTCTGAATCCAAAACATGATTGAATTAACTGAGCAGACCAACAAAAGATTGATTACATCTCTACAAATCTCAGAGCGTGTCAGGCTTTATGATCACTGAAATCTCACTGCTGTTCTAGTCTTTTATATCAGAGGCAAGTCTTGAACTCCAAATACGGACCAGTCCAAATAATCAATTAAAAAATTATGCAATTTTCAAAATAACCAGCAATATTTTAATTTAGTTTCAATTAATATTAAGATTACGTCTAGGTACAAACTAATGTTGGAGCCAATCTAATCGAATCCATCGTCCTAAATGTGCAAGTGTGTCACTTTCTTAACTTGGTTTGCTTTTAGTATCAGACTATCATTGCTCACCTCAGTGCAGGTCTCCACTTCAAACATTAGCTTTTTATTACTTTTAATTTGAGCTTAGTCTGTTCCTAACAGCTGTTTCTGTATAATGAATTTCCAGTGAAGGTACAGGAACCTCTCAGCCAAGGCAAGCCACATGCTTTTTTTTCTTCTCCTGTAGCTAATTATAGCATCTGAGCACCTTGTTTTTCCTCCTTGCCGCTCTTTTCTCTTAGAATCACTCTTCTCTTGATTATTGGTTTAATAACTTTTTACTTTTATATTTTTTGGCTCTGCAACATACTCATTGGCTTTGGCCTTTCCTTGCTAACCCTCCCACCAAGACCTAGTCCTGAATACATAATAAAGGATGGGTTATCTTTAACCTGACTAGGACCCATACGACCAGTTTGGTAGAGACACTCTGATTGGTCAGTTGGGAGGGAATGTGGTCTGGTATGTTAACTGAGGTGCTTAGGTATGGAGAAGAACAGGTTGTGGATGGGTAATGTGACTTCGTGTACTCGCAGGCTAACACATTGCACGACTGAGAGTTTCTAAAGTCGTGGCTCTTGTTGCCTTGAAGGCTTCTCAGCTTGGACCGTATAAGAATGTATTTGCATTTGGTGTTTTTTCCTCACTTGGTGAGTAATTTTGCTGCAAATTGTGGTCGTCAATTAGTGATTCAGCAACCGGGCTACAGATTTGGCAGAACTGCTTTTGGTAGGATAGATAGTGAATGTATTTTGTGTGTTTATACATGTACACAGTACACGCATGTATGTCCTATGTGTGTACTGTCGACTGAAATACAATACTTTCATGTTTATAGCATTAAATTTCCATCACCAGATAGACTTAAAACTTTTTAAATAAGTAGGCGTTATGACTACACTTATTAGTACGTGACCCGTGTTGCACAAGTGTCTTAGAGGAGATACCACCATGTGGTTATTGTATTGGTTCTGTTTGTTTAGAAGTAAAGGTTAGCTAGAGATCCAGGACCGGAATAATTTTTTTGTTCTTACTCCTTGGCAGATTGACTCTCAGTCAGAAGCCTGAAACAGATAATACCGATTCCCTTGCCTCCCCTGTCCCCTCTGACACACAGAACTCTGTTCCCGTCTCTGCTTTTTCCCCTCAACCATCACCTTCTAGTGATCCCTTTGAGTCTTTCGATATGTTCTCTAACCTTCACTCCTCTATGGCACCTCCTAAAGTCCAGAGAACTTATTCAGGTGGTGAGAATACCACTAGCCCGTTTGAGAAAAAGTACAAAGCCCCTCAGCCACCGGGCTATCCTGGGGATTCTTTCAAAAATGAAAAGTCCAACCAAAAAAATGGAGTACAGGTTAATTCACCAACTTCTGATAAGAGTCAAAGACCTTCGCTTCCTCTTCCTGACTATGAAGCCCTTTTTCCCAAGAAGAGGCATGGCGTAATGGCTGACACGCGTTGGGAACACATCATTGCTGAAGTGAACCAGAGACAGATGATTTCTGAGGATGTTGAAGAAATGAGCGTAGACACTCCTGATATGCCCATGTCAAACGAATCATCAGTTTTAAAAGAAAGAAGTATGAACCAGCGTCACAGAGATAATCAGGTCCTGTCTTCTAGCTCAATTAAGGGGATGGAGCCTAAACAGGCTCTAATTCCGTCCAAACCAGCCAATTTATCAACACCAAAGCGGCAGCTTGTGGGCAATTTTAAACAAGGCAATACCCGTGAAGGATTATATTCGGTACACAGTGAAAAATCCGAAACAGATTTGGAAAGAAACCCAGAACCACCAGTCCAGAGTCGGCAAGAGGCTCAGACGAATATGAAGAGAACTTTAAACCTCGTTCCTGACCCTACGCTGAGTCAAATTTCAGAGCTGAAAAAGGAAAAACCAACACCGATAGCAAGGACTATAAAAAATTCAACTTCTTCAGCAGATTCAGACCGTGATGATACTCCAGTGTTGCCTCTTGCCAAACCTAGGCAAGGAGCTCCAAATAAAGAACCTGCCCGACAGGTTGAACCAGAGCAGAGTACTCTCGCTCGTACATCCTCAGCACATTCTCAGGTGGAAAGAAACAAAGAAGGTTCCATGACCTCTAAGAGTCTGTGGGAGAATTCAGACTTTGAAGAAGAAAAACCTACCCCTGTAAATAATATTAATACACCTGTTGGCAAACCAAAAGAACAACCACTTGTGAATGTCCCAACTGCACCTGGGAAACAAATGACTGAATTTGATCCTTTCCCAATGGATAAGCTAATCTCTCACGATCCCTGGGCTTTCCCAGAAATGACCATGGATAAAGATGACCTTTTTACTGGTGGTCTAAAGAAAGGAAAAAAGCCTGAAGATAAGAAATTATCCCCTGATGACTTTGATAACATATTTGGATCCGTTGCATCAAAAAATGAAATGGATCCATTTTTTGTATCCAAAAATGAAGCAGATCTTTTCTTTGAACCACGTTTGGACAGATCAAATAACACAAGCACTACGTCCCCGAAGGTATTCTCACAAAAGAAAAAGCTAGTGCCTCTGCCCCCTAAGAAGTCTGTAACGGGGAAAGATACCACTGACGGACTAGTCCTTCAAGAGCCTGATGATGATGAAATAACTGTTACTAGTCTTGCTGTAAGAAAGCGTGGTGAAACCGCATCAAAAGTGCATTTAGATCCATTTACGTCCCAGTCTTCGGCTGTACCAGAACTCTTATCTGGAAGTGCTTCTGGGGGCAAAAACACACTCCGTGCCTGGGTATCACCCTCTGAGGTTCAGTCAGGTATCTCACAGAGCAGTGGAGGTGCTGGGGTATTGAGCTCTCGCAGGTGAGAAGAACCTACAACTCCCCAACACCACTCTACACAATAAAAAAAAAAAGAAAAAAGAATCAACTAGTACTAACAACACTCGGGAATCCTCTTGGCCTTCTTGTTTCTGAGGTCCCTCTCTCAATCTCTCTATAGATTTCTTTCTGATCTTCAAGCTGAGAGTGCTCGATGATTGATTGATTGATTGATTGATTGATTACTTAATTGATTTGATTGATTGATTGAATGCAGCTTGTCCAGCAAAAACAATCTGTTCCAAACTAAAGAATGGTTTCTAAAACCATTCGATTAAGCCTGGTTCCGAATACACCTTTGTTTGTAGACTGGTCTTTACATGTCCAGGAAACCTGTAATGATTCTGATTGATGTTGGGTTGTCTCCTACTCAAATTGTGATGGATCTTTTGGTGGCCATACAATATACGCATGAATACTCTGTCAGTGTAATCGTATTTTTGATATAATAAATTTCTGATTGGATCGAACACTGTGTTTGAATTTCTTGGGTGTGGTTAATAGTTTCATGGAAGTCTCTTAATGGTGGAAGAACTAACTCATTTCTTGCGGTTGTCCTCTTCCTCCGGTTACTTTTCTTGGCTGCCTATGGTATAGAACTTTAATTCGGTTCTAATTATTTGTTCAGGTTTTTTTTTTCCTTCACTAACTTGAATGTTTAAAGAAACGATTCCAAGCACTCTAATGTGATATAAAATAAATACATGTGTATTTTTATAGATGTGGAATTATTGGATAAGCCTGGACGGTTTCATCTCTAAAGTTTGCTTTTGTTTTTCTTTAGACCACACCCGGTGAAACCGATGGGTCCTTATGAAAACCAGTCTCCAGCTAGTGTTTCCATGGGAAAAGATTCGAGGATTCCAACCATCCGAGAAATGGCTGAAAAATCAAAGGTTTGCTTATTTGTACAAAAAAAAAAAAAGAACGTACCAAGTTCTTATTAACAAAGATATTAGATACTATATATGGGGGTGTTTGAGTCAAACTGGGACTTTTGATTCCATCAAGGTAGAAAGATTTCTCAGTGCGCCTAGGCCATGATCAGGCTACCTGCTTCACTTCACATCTGAAACACTGGCCTCCCAGGAACTCCTTTAATGCCCCAAACATGTGGAAATGGTTTGGAGCAAGGTCAGGACTGTACTGGAGAAGTTACAATAACTTTTCTGCTCATGAGACAAGTCCCAGTTTGACATGAATGGCTCTTGTAGAAATAATAAATATGATAATGTACAGTAGATAAACTAATTAGATCAGTTAATTGTGATCATTCCAAACAGGTTAATGTAATTCACCGCCTGCATATACTGAATAGTCCAATTAATAGGGCTGGGTTTATAATAATAATTATAATAGTTATTGCTGTTGTTTTTGTGTCTGTTTAAATGGAGTACCGCACGCAAGCTTGGAGCTTCCAGATAATGTTTGTTGCTTGTGTTAAGCATTCAAACCTCACCCCATACTTACGATCTTTAATTTTATCTTGCTTTCCTCCAGCCCGGAGAGAGTGGCCCATACACCCAGCTGACTCAGGAAGAGTTGATCACCCTGGTGGTGAAGCAGCAAACCGATTTGTCTAAAAAGGATGAGAAGATTGTTGAGCTGGAAACCTACATCGATAACCTGCTGGTGCGCGTCATCGATGAAAAACCCAGCATCCTCTTATCCCTGGAGTCTAAGGCTTAAAGGATGAGGTTCTTCATTGTAACACTACGAGATGAAGGAAGCTGCTAACTACACCAAAGTGTAACATTTTCATCTTTTGATAAGAGGAGCTTCCAAGGAAACCCAGTCTTCCAGTGATGATGATACACTACGGTTTCATACACCGATTGAGCTTCTGAAAGAGGGTGAAACAGCTGTACAGTGGGCGAGATAGGACGTCAGTTGCTCTGGACATGTCTGTTTTAAGTCTCAAGATGAAACCAGCTTATCAAACGGTAATATGAAGGATTAATACTTTTTATGGTGAAATTATATGTAAATGTTCTACAAAGCACATCGTCAGTTAGATGAAAATAATGTGTGTATTTGTTGTCACATTGAAATAATCTGTGGAATTATTCATATTTTAACACTGAATGATTTTTCTTCACAATCCTGGACTAGATTTATACTGGTGTCATATCACCCAGACTTGTCCATTATAGAATACTCACAGTTGTTACATGTGTCTTCAGTCATGCATTAAGATGATGTAATTATTTATTATCTTGGCTGCTGACTTCAGACTTGCACGTTCTGGTACTACGCCATCCCTGCCTCATAACACCATGTCTGTGTTTATCAGTTTGTCCTCCGCTATTGTCGTGTCTCAGCTATTCCTGATTGATACTTTTAGATTAACCGCAATATAACTATCATTTAATTTATATACCTGTGCCTTATTATTGTGTGCTTTACTGTATGTATAACAGTTTCTTTCTACATTTCGATGATGAACTATATTTTGGATAAAGTACACATATTAAACAATGAATATTTTTATGGTTGTCGCTTTGAGACAATAATCAAATATACTGCTCTTTAACAGTGAATAAATATATTTATACCACTTGGCTCTTGAATTCGTGATTTTTAAAGGTTCTTAAAGGTTCTTAAATTAAAGGTTCACAAATTTTTACGTTCCAGACCATGCATTGGTTTGCCATATATATTGGCTTTTTAGATAAAATGTTGACTAAATTAGTTTTTAAAAAATCACACCAGATCTCTTCTAAAGCATGTTACTGTTATCTTTCATATTTAGCCAGAGGTGGAAGCTAACCAAGTACATTTGGTTCATGTTGTTACTGTACATAAGTGTATATTTCACATAGTCTGTACTTTACTTGAGTAGTTTTATTATAGGATACTTTTTACAGGAATGTCTCCACCTACAGACTGTTATGTGTAATTACATGATTTCCAGAAACTCTTAACCTTATGTAGCAGGAATCAAATATCCTTATTTTTCCCACCTGTACCTGTAATGAATAGATTACATAAAAAAATATTCAATTTCATAATTATTCATATAAATAACTGTGTTTGGTGAATAACAGCTCGGGCTAAGGAGGTTAGCAAGGTGATGGGTCGTTCATGAACGATTCGTTCTTTTTGAACGAATCTTTAACGTGATTCAGAAGAACTCGGAGTCTCAGAGAGTGATTCGTTCATTTTCTACTGGGCGCGCATGCGCAAATCACCGCAAAACCTCCGTAGGTTATGGCCAGGAAACAGAATTGAGCGACTCAATGACTCTTCTACTCCGAGTCGTTCGTCACGTGACTCCCATAGACGCTATGCAGCGAAATACACAGGAAACAGAATTGTAATACTTTTATTACTGGGACTATAGCTAAAATTTGTGTATGTAGACGTATTGGGGGTCTTTTTATTGAAAACGCACCATTTTATTTTATTTCTGATCAAAAGAACGAAATGAACTAAATGACTCAAAAAAAGATTCGTTCATTTTGATGAACGAGATTCAAAGAACCGAGTCACTAAAATGATTCAAACTTCCCATTACTACAAGCTTGCTGAAGTACAACCTGCTTTCCATCAGGAAACTCCTCCCACTCCACCATGTGATGCTCCCTATGAACAGAGCTACAGAAGTTAATGCTAACAAGAAACTCCTGACCGACAAAGTGACAGAAAAAGGAATTTTTACCAAACACACAGACACACAAAAAACCCATCCATATGTGAGAAATTAAAATCAAAGTCAGCTACTGTTTTTACTGGCCACAGTCCCACCTTAATTATCATTAGTTCTGGAAGCTGAGAAAGTGAAGGTTTTACTGATCTACATGCCATAGCAAAGGGCCAATTTACGGTGTAAATTTTCATTTAAGATGTTACAGTTAAACCATTGATGGTGCATTTGTATCAAGTTGACATATTTAATATTTGGTTCAAGATTTTCAAACACATTAAATAGAATTTACAGGTTTGTTTCCATTTTCTAACACACTGCTGCAGTCGATTTATTGATTTATTTTTTAAACTATCTTAATTCTTGTTTATTTCCTTACAGTACGAAGGGTGTTCAAGTCAAACCCGGACTTTTGATTGTGCAGAAAAGCAGGACACAGTTATGAGAGTAAAAACTTCCTTTATTTTTCTCCATATAATCCCCTGCTACACTAATGCACTTCTCAGCGTTTCACTAGCGCTTCAAGCACCATCAAAGTAGAAAGTTTTCTCAGTGTGCTGGATCGATGATCTGACCGCCTGCTTCTTGTCTGAAACGCTGGCCTACCCTTAATGTCTCAAACATGTGGTAATAATTTGGAATGAGGTCAGGACTGTACAGGGACAGTGACAATAACTCCAAGCCGAGTTCCTGTAAAGTGCAAGTGGCGTTGGTAAATGATTGTGTGTATAGTTCCTACAAGATAGATAGTCTCTTGCGCAAATTGAAGACAAGTTATCTGTAGATTTTCAAGGAACAGGCATGTTATACTCGTTAAATGTTCACGGCAATGACTGCAGTGGGCTTCAAGCCACCTCAGCAGGGATGTACGGCCTTCTTTAAAATGTTTGCACCAATTAAATATTTTGCTGACCCTAGTGTCTCATCACTGTACCATGCTTAAAGGCTTCTGCAAATGCAAAATTAGTTTTACACCTTCATTCACAAGTCCCGGTTTGACCTGAATGGCGACGGCCAGCCGTACATTCATTTGTATGCTACCTCTTATATAATGAATAACCCTAAACAACCCTGAACTCTTCAAATATGTATGTAAAATAGCAAGCTTTTTTCTCTTCATAGACAACAAGCATGTCTAACTGACTTCTCTATCATTTACTAGAACACAGCATTGTAGAAAGAGCTTGAAATGTTTTCTTAAAGAGGATTTTTTTGCTAGATTTTTGACGGGGGTACAGTATATCAAAGACATCCACTAGATGGTGACATCAGTCAATTTATTGCAGAAATCTCCAGTTCTGTTCAGTGCAATACTACGCATGTAAAAATAATCATTTTAACAAGTGTTATGGTTATACGTTTTAAGCTTGCTGCATGGAGCAGTTGTACTCATATTTCCAATATACATATCCTGCCAAGGGTTGGGTGGTTTAATGTCTGTTAAAAACCCTAATAGAATGGAAGAAGAAAAAGGAAAAGTACTTGATACTTGGTCAAGGTTTCCTTTGCATGAATTACTGCAGCAATGCGACCTGGCATTAGAGGCGATCAGTCTGTGCCGCTGCTGAGGTCTTATGGAAGCCCAGGTTGGTCTAATAGCGGCCTTCAGCTCTTCTGGGTTGTTGGGTCTGGTGTCTGGGATTTTCCTCTTTACAATACTTCATACGTTCTCTGAGGTTTAGGTCGGGCGACTTTGCTGGACAATCAAGCACAGGGATACCATGGTCCTTAAAACAGGTATTAGTACTGTACTTTTGACAGTATGTTTCCACTCCTGCTGAAAATGAAATCAGCATTTCCATAAAGCTGGTCAGCAGAGCGAAGCATGGAGTGCTCTAAAACTTCCTGTTAAAGGCCGCGCTGGTCTTGGACCTGATAAAACAACACCAGCAGATGACACTGCACCCCAAACCACCACTGACTGTGCAAACTTTACCCTGGACCTCAAGCGACTTGGATTCTGTGCCTCTCCTCTCTTACTCCAGACTCTGGGACCTTAATTTGCAAATGAAATGCAAACTTTACTTGCATCTGAAAATAGGATTTTGGCACACTGAGCAACATTCCAGTCCTTTTTGTCTGTAGCCCAGGTAAGACACCTCTGACATTGCCTCTGGTTCAAGAGTGGCTTGACACAAGGAATGCGACAGTTGTAGCCCATGTCCTGGATACGTCTATGGTGGCTCTTGAAGCACTGACTCCAGCTGCAGTCCACTCCTTGTGAATCTCCCCAAATTCATGACTGTGGCTTTGTTTCACAACCCTCTCAAGGCTGCGGTTATCTCTGTTGCTTGTGCACCTTTTCTATCACATTCTTTTCCTTCCATTCAGCATTACATGAATGTGCTTGGATAGAGTGTTCTGTGAACAGCTAGCTTCTTTAGCAATGACCGTTTGTGTCATTTAAAGACTCAGGAAACCTTTGCAAGTGTTTTGAGTTAATTAGCTAATTAGAGTGTGACACCATGAGACTCTTGAACTTTTTCCATAATATTCAAGTTTTCTGAGATACTGAATTTTGGATTTTAATCCTATGTAAGCCATAATCATTATATTAAAAGAAATAAACACTTGAAATATATTAATCTGTGTGTAATGAATCTATATAATATTCGAGTTTCACTTGAATTGAATTTATATACAGTATATAGTACACCACCTAAACATTACAGGTATACACCGACTTTATTGTAGACTCAAGGTGAGTTTCAAATACCAGTGGCTTTCTTGCAAGGGTAACAAAAAGGGCAGGGATGGTTGCTAAAAACCTGAGTACATAATGGGTCCTGGAATGAGATCGGTCCAGAAATGATTGCCCTCTCAGTGCGATGAGGGTTCCTCCTGGCACTCTTTCCTACAATCAAAATCATGGCAACGGTGAACAATGAGAGTTAAATCCAGCAGATTGGTTGATTTCCTGCTGAAATACTTCTGATTCAAATCATTTCTGATCTCTCAAGGTTGGGGTACTTAAAGGACTGTAATGAATTGATCTTTAATTAGGACCTGGGAATTAATACCTACGATGCAATCTATTGTCAAGTGATCATGGCTGTGAGGAAATTTCCCTGCGTAGGTTCAAAACTAACATTGAGAGTGCACTAGACACTGATTATACACACAGCTCTTCTAGCAGGGGCATACAATTTATAATTAGGTTACTAAATACAGTAAGTAACTATTTGAACTTGACCTCAAATTCACAAGTTGCAGCTGCCATTTTTTTTTTCTACCCAGTGTAGCTAACAGTATCATAAATATGTGTGATTGTGAGTTTATCAAGTTATGTGATTATGTAAGTATTGTCAATGTGCATAAAATTCATATTGGGAAAGTGCATGCTGTGCTATTAAATTTCATTTCATGAATTCAAGCAGGCAAGCAAACATCATGGGAATTATAAATAAATGAATAAATATGAGGGCTGTTCCTAAACCATGTTCAGACTGCTCGCTTCATGTCTGAAACGCTGGCCTCCCAGGAACTCCCCAAAAATGTGTAAATGGCTTGGAGCGAGGTCAGGACTGTATGGGGGACGTCGCAATAACCCCCTGTTGAGGTCCTGTAATGTGCAAGTGGCGTTCGTAATCATGTGATTCTACAGCGCCTGGCCAAAAAATTCCACCGCCTTAAGCTTCAATTATGGTCCATAACATTCTGACCAATTCAACACTATTAAACTAAGCTGTGCTTCCTACAGTCAGTTTTTTGATGATGCAACTTCCAGAAGAGTTTACGTGATCTCCATTCCTGATTTTTTCCGGTCACCTTTCTTCCACAAGGTTGATGCACCATGAAAAACATGCTCTATTTTTACATGAGGAAATGCATGGAATTGAGTGTGATTGTAATTATTTACATGTGAAGTCAGTGTGATTTATCTGCACTGCTAATAAATCAGCAAATAATCTCATAAGGCTTCAGAAGTCAGCACCTTAAATAATGACTGCTCAATTCCCCTACGTGCATCCTCTCTTCAGTGTCTGCCTTCATCACATCTCAATGAGACTTACGACTGCACAAGCTCTGGAAGATCACCAAAATGGTTTGGACTTAAATCGTATAGGGCCACAGCTGGGCACCAGCACAGGTGTTAGCAAGAAAATTGGATCTAGGGCCAAGCTGTCATGAAGCCAGACAGTCTGCAACAGTACCCCCCACCCCAACAAACTAAAAAAGAAAAAGCCCAACATCTAGCAAACACAGAGAAACACATTCACACATTAGCAGCTCCACCTCCGACAACATTCAGCGGGAGATTAGTAAATTGCAACTTTTTTTTTTTCAAAATAGTATTCGATTAGAGCTTTCATGAGCTCTACCAAGGAAATAACTGCCTCGAACATCCTTCATAGTTCACTACATTCAGTGCACTCCAACTTCACCCTTTTATACACAGTCGATGTTACATGTACATTATTTAAAGAAAAACCCGAAGACAAATGTCTACGACCTGCTTAGTGATTCTGTAGCTGTAGTTGGTGCTGTATTTTCATTCTGCATGGGAAATTTAGTAGCTTTGCCATCTTGGTGCGATGCCACATTCTGACTTGGTCACAATGCTGCGTAGAATGAGAAAAAAAATTGTATAAAGGTCATTTAAAAAGAAAAGAAAAAGCATGACATTTCTCGCCACAATTCAAGCTCAACATGGACTCAAAGTTCCACAACGTTGTGTTTGAGTTACGGCAGAGCATCAGACCAGTGATCAGAGACTTCGGAGAAGATCAGGGATCAGGGGTAGAGATGATGCAATGTGTGCTGTGAGTGACAGTGTGTTTGTGTGCTCTTTCACGCTTCGATGCTGAGGAAAGTTCTTCGCCACTGGGCAACTTGCTAAAGGTCAGCCACTGATGCTGCTTTGGCACATCTGTTTTTTGTTACAGCCAGCTCTTGAGATTCAGCCATTGTTAAGATATGAGCCGCTTCCTCGGCTTTAAGTTCTGGTCTGCTCTTCCTCTAAAAAGTGATTGGCCCTTTTGGTCTTCGGTGTGGACTCATTCGTGGACATGCAAATTCTTCTTCGTCTTATTTTTATTTCCCCTCGTCCTAATTTCCTGTCCTACTTTTATCTTTACTTTTATCTACAGTGGTGTGAAAAACTATTTGCCCCCTTCCTGATTTCTTATTCTTTTGCATGTTTGTCACACAAAATGTT
>JAOVVB010000036.1:5006647-5017835 GCA_028570985.1 Heterobranchus longifilis
CTTATGACCTCATATAAGAAGATCCCCTCCACTGGCCTGTTGCAGCTCTGCTGTTGTCTGGTGGGTGTGGCTCAGCAGGAGCTCATTTACATAGACACTGAAACTGAAAGTGCATTTGGAAAAGGAGTGAAAGATGGAGTGCGAGATGGAAGATGGAGATGAAAGATGGAGTGCGAGATATAAAAAAAAAAAGCATTATCTAAGCAGTATCTCAGCTGGACTATTATGGATTGGCACCCCATCCAGGGTGATATTTCAGCTGGAACATCAACTACCACACAAACTTTAGAGGAACTCTGAGACCTGTGAAAACTCTGAAACCTTGATAAAGAAATATGCAAATATGGAACCTTTAATGAAGTTTCTAGTTACGAAGGTACACTTTTAACAATATAGCAGATATATACGGGAATTATTCATAATTGCACTATCCGCAGTCACCCAAATGAGTATCCTTTAAACTTTGGTCCCCTCCAGGTTTCTTCCTCATCCTGTCTTGCTGATTTTTGTTTATTTCTTCCCACCCATCTCTATATGTCTAAAGAGTACAGTGGGTCAGGCAGACTCTTGTTGCACTTGGGGATTAAAGTCAGAGCCTTACTGCTGTGTTTAGTAGCGGTATAACGGTCCGGAGTTGATCCGATCATTCATGTGAACCACAGATTAAATACAAAGTTTTACCATCGTAGTGCAAAATAAAATGTTAATGCTATTTTATGGCGTTAGATTTGGGCCCATTCCTGAGCGAAAATCTATCTCATGCATGTTCACAAATAATATTTTCACTCATTCAAACCCTATGCTCACATGCTGTCTCACATCCTAACTTGATCATTGCAAACTTTCTTGCTCACATCCTAACTTGCTCACAGGGGTTGCCAGATCATACAGCCAAAACCCCACTTAATTTTCCCCCTTCTTTTTAATGAAAAAGTGGCCTTTTTCCACATCAGCAAAACAAAATTATATGAAATACATAAATAAATACTCATATTGTATTTTTTTTCATTTAAACATCACACATATTAAGAGTAGTCTTCTACACCACTTTATTCTGTATACAGGGTCGCAAGGGGCCTGGAGCCTATCCAAGGAGACTTGGGGCGCGAGACAGGGTATATAGTGCATGTCTTTGGACTGTGGCAGGAAACTGGAGAACCTGGAGGACACCAAGGACGAGGAGAACATAGAAACTCCATGCACACAGACCCTGATGCGGGAATCGAACCCAGAACCTGGAGGTGCAAGGTGATATTTCTGTATGCTCTCACCATAAAGGCTGAAGTTGTGCGAGAATGACTGAGCACACATTAGTTCCATTCCCATAGATACACAGTATCTCAGTGGCCAGGAGTCCTGATCAAGGTCCCTGCTGCACAAACCCTGAGCTGGCAGCAAAAAGAATGGAAGAAGCCGACGTTTCTGAGGGAGGAGAAAAGAGAGGTATTGAATAAAGACATACCTAATACAACATTCATGATTAAACTATAACAAGTCAAAGACTAGCTTCCTGCAACAGTGTATTCACAGTTCCCTAGAGTACGATTGTCGGTTTGACTTTGGTGATTATATGAATTAATCTTACTAGCTAAATATTGCAATTACTGTATTGAAGTTGTTGAATTTAGAAATTTAAGTTGTTATTTTTATGTATATTTAGTTTATGTACATAATCTGATCAGCAATAACATCAACAATTAACCTTAACAACACTGATTACCAACTATACAACAGCAAACTGGTAACAGGATCATGGGCACCCAATGCTCACCCATGTCCACAGGGGCCAAAAGCCAACCCGTCTGGTCTAGACCTCCAGAAAAGTCAATGCTCGCTTCAATAGCACGGCATTGAACATCCAGGTCACCATAGCCTGCCACAGCAGGCAAAGAGACCAAGTCCCCAAACCAGCCTTAAAACTCATGGAAACCCATGGAATGCACTTGGCAAACAAGTCTGATTCATGGAGACCCCACCCTGCAACCCACAGCACCTGCTGCCCATGTCCTGGTGCAAGACACTGCAGCACGCCCAGAGGCTCTGAAGAGCCAGGTCTCAAGGGGACAGGGCCACCCCAGTGGTACAAGGGGAACCCAAACCCTAGTTGGGTTTCATGGTAGTGGTTTTGATATATTATGGCTGTGAGTTTTAAAAGTTTAGAGTTAGAGATTAGGGAATTTGAGTATCTGTATTATTATTATTTTATATATAATGTTTACATTTGTTTCATAAAGTATTATTTATTATATCCTGTAGGATAGTATTATATGAAAACTGAATGCACTTGAGTATAGTATTAATAATTTCTACAGACGAGTAGAAGTAGAATATATTACAGTATATATTGTGGTTAAGCTATATGTACGTAACTTAAAAGAAACTAAACAATATTATACCACCAGGATTTCAGTCACATGTTTCCATTCGTCCTGTGAGAGATCGGCTCCGGTGGGACGGTGTCCTGAGGCGGACAGGACCACCACGCTTTGTTCCGGAGCGTTCTCCAGGTCCTCAACCATTTCTTCCACACACACTTTGTTCTTCTCGCCGTCCCAGTAGCGGTATCGCCTCACCTCCACGATGCCTGCTGCCTCGAAGATACCAGGTAATGTCTCTGTGAACAAACCCCACCAGAAATGCACAGTAGCTCAACAATTAGAGAGCGGTTCTGACAGCTTATTAGTTTAGTATCTCATGCATTTTTCAGAGCTGTTCAATATGATGAATGATGAGATTTAAAATGGTCTTCATACATTACCTATAAGCCAGTGCTATAGTATACACCACCATACAGAACAATATTGTGTTGCATTATTTCTATCATGCTCTATCATTTACATTATTTGAATATAGTGTTATATATATATGACGTTTTTGTTTATACCAATGGACTACAGAAGTTCCATCCATCTAGGAACCTCTGTAGTCCAACTACGGGCTATGGAGGCCAATGGTGACCATTGTGTTTATTCCCATTTTTACAACCATGGTAGGACCTCAGGTCAACATTCACATGCGCACACACACATTACGGGCAATTTGGGAGCGCCAGTTAGCATAATGTGCATGTCTTTGAACTGTGAGTACCTCGGGGAAACCCACCAAGCATGGGGAGAACATGCAAACTCCACAACCACAGACCCCAAGGTGGGAATCGAACCCCGACCCTGGAAGTTCAAGGTGACGGTACTAACCACTACACCACCGTACTGCTTTAACTTTTTTCTTTTCCAGTTAATGACTCACTCATGTCCTTAGACTAAAGAGTTAATAACCTTCATATCAATGCTACCATTATACACACCGTCACATACAGAAGACAGGAGAACATGGCATGTCCAGGATGAGCTGTCACAGTAGCAGCGCTTTAGTAACTCTGCTCCCAGACGCACCGCTCCAGAGCTCCCCACCGCCTGCATGCCTAAAACCTGCAGAGAGCCAAGCATTATTAAAGAGCCATTTGTTCAATCATAAGGACTCCACGCTGTTACCTAAGGACACAACAGTCCTCTCTTCTGATGTGATTTCTTAAATAATGGTCCCCTGATGTGTTTCTACTGAGAAATGCAATGTAGCAGTAATGCAGTGAAGACTATGGCATGGTTTCCTTATAAATGCAAAAAAAAAAAAAAAAAAAAAAAAAAAGCAAGCAATTCTGGATTTCTATTACACCTCATGTTTCCCCTTCAGTGAAATTACTTTCCTATCTGGCAATCAAGTATGTTGTTTACATCTGTACTCCTGCTGTTTTTCCTCTGCTTTAGGACTATATTATGGAGCATAGTGTTGAAAGGGCAGCAGTTAGAGAGTGTGTGTCATCTGATAGCCTTAAACACTTGTTGCCCTTCAAATAGCATCAACGCAGAAATCTTTTTTTTTTTGGTTCAATACTGCATGAGAAATGAATCGCAGTTCGAATAGAGCACTCAGTGATTATCAGGAGTGTGTTCCTGGGATACGGCAAAAAACCTGCACTGATTTGCCTTAAGATATGTTCTCGTTTTGTAATTTTCCACTCATAAACCGGTCATATTTACTGAATTCCTTGAGTTTGGCATTTAGAAGTGATGCACCATTCATCACTCATTTGGCGACAAAAGTCATGCGCAGGATTCTGTATATTCATTCATTCATTCATTCATTCATTCATTTATTTATTCTTTTAGACAGATGGATGGATGGATGGATGGATGCATGGATGGAAAGATAGATAGATAGATAGATAGATAGATAGATAGATAGATAGATAGATAATTTATTATAGAGACAGTAACAGAAAGACAGGTTTGTAGATGTGATTGCACATTGTATGGGTAATGTGAGAACTGACCAGAAGTTACTAGTGCAATGCTAAGAACAACAACAAAAAAAAAAACGACAAGAAGCATACAGTATAATAAAGCATATTTACATTTACATTTAGATATTTGGCAAATGCTCTTATCCAGAGTGCTTATGAATCACAAATTTAAAAAAGGGAACTAATAAATAACATGAAGTACAATTGATTACTTGATGTATAATTTTATGTGTGGCGAAGTGACAACAAAAGTGCAAATCGTAGTAATTGTGCAAAGAACAGCGACACTGAAAGTAATTGGACGAAGAAAGTGACGTAATGTGTGTGTAATGGCAAAATGTATAATACTGAGCAGACCATAGGACCGTGATGTCTATAGCTGAAGAGCCTTAAGTCCAGATCTCCCAGTTGAGCAGCTTTGCGACAGAAGTCTTCCACTAGACACACTCTTGTCTTTGCACAAAACTCTAAGCAGTGGGAGATCAGTGTTGGCCATGATGGGCAGCATTGTGTTTAATATCCTCCTCTCCACCATTTCCTTGAGAGATTTTTATGGTATGGAAATTGAATCATAAAGGCCAGGAGGCTGCCCCAGCAAGCTCAAGGGCACAAGGCACAGGACTCCTGAATGGAGTGCCAATCCTGAATGGAGTGCCGATCCATCACATGACACAGATGCACATGTACTTAAACACGTAATCATACACTACAGGCAGGGCGTGTCTGTTGGGGGAGTACCCAGAAGGGAATACACTACCTCCACACTTCACACAGATTCGAAATCCCGAACATCCATTCAAACTCCTGGAGATGTGAGGTAAGCGTGCTAACCACTGAACAAGCATGGTCCTTGTTTCTGTACAGTATGTTCAGATGCCTTCTTAGGATTTTTTTTTCATCAAACTAGGTTTTGACTTAATCCATTTGAATGTGTCTGAATAAATCCATCCAAAAGATCAAAACAGATGAAAATGAAAAAAAAAGGAGAAAAGAAAAAAGGGTATTCTTTATAGATGATTTAATTGAAGGCTGCTTACATAACCCTAGCTGCTTGGCAGGGATGAAAACGCAGGTTAAAAATAAAAATAGTGTTAAGCTTTTGAATTGCTTAACGGTCTTTCTACTTGACAGTTACTACCTTGTGAATGGATTTCAAATTACAGGGCAAATTAAACTATACATGTAAGAAGATTTCACCGTAGTGAAAGCTACGCTTCTGTGTAATGGGAGGAAAGTCATAAATGGCAAACGCTCATTATAGAAAATCGGTAGAAATTCAATGGAGGGCAAATTATCTCTCAGTAGCTGTCTCGCTCATTTCCTGGAATTTTGTATAATTCAAGCATGCTCTTCTGTTACCATCCACAGTGATAAATGAAGGTGCCACACGATGGCATATTTAAAATAAACACCAGCCTTTGGTTTACAGGTGAACCCAACCTCCAAACCAAGGCGTCTCCCGTTCTTGTCCCTCCTCTAAACAAACTACAGCGTGTAGATATTGCGTCACTGGCGTTATCAGTGTATTCAGCCGGCAAGTCGTCGCTGATGAATAAAAAGCCAGTGGATTTAATGAGCGATTTCAACAAAGAGAGTCATATCGTATATAGACACACCGTAGCTCTAGGATGTCAGTCTGATGTTGCTGTCTTAGTTCGTAAGCTGAGTTCTGAGTTCTGTGGTTTTGCATAACCTGGCATGCTGATGATTTAGTGCCACTAATAAAATTCAGGTTCTGACACTGTCTAAAAAGATCTAAAAAGAAATAAAATCTCAGCATTTTCAACAATGATGACATTTATTTTAGACAGTAAATTTTAATTCTGACAATAAAACGACATAATGCAATTAAAATATCCTTATTACTCTAAGCACATTGAAGAATGTTACGGTTTATGCAAGAATGTTTTCTTGACACATTACTGCACAATCTGTTACAGATTTTATTGCGAAAAAAAATATGCACATAATACAGTAAATAAACCCAATCAAGCATTTAGTACAAGTGGAAACTGACAACTCACCCTATTTTCCAAAATGGCACGGCTGTCCCGGCCTAAAGCTAGCTGTGTTGCCCTGCTGTTGAATTCTGCGATGCCAAAGGGAGGTTGGTACTCAGGGATAAGGGTGGGGTCAGTGGCAATTTGCTGTTTAATTTTGCGGATGAGAGGAACCATTGCGGGCTGTCCGTCCTCACCCAGATATTCTGAAGAGGAAGATGAGCACAAAGGTTGGTAATTAGTTTGTGTGCATTAGAGGTACACCGGTGTTTCCTGGCACAGACTGGTGAATTCCCTGTTTAATTTACTAATCAAATATTGATACATGGGATAAATTAGCAAATGATTTAATGCTTGTTTGGTCATGGTATTCATATTAATTATCCAGACAATATCTGGATTGGGATTATCCACATTACTAATGTTATTGTATGGCAACAAATGAAAGAAGAAGCTAAAGAATGCATGTGCATCAAACCAATCAGAAAGACGAAGCAAGTATACCCTTTTATTTGTATTATTTTAATACAAGGTTGCCATAGCCTGTGTAATCCTTATTACTGTTAGCTGAAACTGTTAGCTAAAAATGTAATTATTTAGAAATAAATGTTCTATCAGAGGATTTTTATTATTTTAGATGCATATTGTGTGAGCCATACTGACATGTCAGCCACCTGGGTTCATCTAAAGCCTTACCAGTCACATTACCATCTTTAGTGAAATGCATAACAGCTCTCATTTACAACAAAACAATTATTGGCTGAATGAAATGTGCTATTTTGCATATTATGGACAATTTATCAATCAGCCTCCAGTCTGCTAGTGGATGCATTTAGTAATTTGTGTAAATACTGTAGATTTAACCATGTATATCTCAAATGGATTTACACCTGGATTTTGATGTGAATTAAATCTGAACGAAGATGCATGGAATTAAATGATACACTTCAGTGCATTTACATCCAGATTTTGATCTAGATTACATTTCATTTAATATGCTTTAATGGCCTGGCAATTTTGATCCGAATTACAGTCTAATTTATATGAATTGAATGGCCAATTACATCTCAATTACATTTACATACAGATTTTGTTGTGAATTAAATCCGAATTAAGATGAGTGAAATGACCAGGTTGATCTCTGGTAAATTTACACACAGATTTTTATCTGCGAAATGACCAAGTACACTGTATGGACGAGAAAATTTGGCCAAACCTGCAATGACGTTGAACCAAAACACATATACTTTAATATAGAGTTGGTTCCCCTTTTTGCAGCTACAACAGCTTCCACACATTTTGAAAGCCTTTCCAGCGTTTCTGTGGGAATTCCTGCTCATTCATTTTGTAGAGCATTTATGAGGTCAGGCACTTATTGTTGGATGAGAAGGCCTGTCTGGCAATCTCCGTTCCAGTTCATCCCAAAGGTGCTTGATGGGGTTGTGGTCAGGGATCTGTGTTAGGGCCAGTCAAGTTCTTCCTCCTCAAACCATGTCTTTATAGTCCTTGCTTTGTGCACTGGGGTATGGTTATGTTGGAATAGAAAAGGGATTTCCCAAAACTGTTTCCACAAAGTTGGAAGCATAGCATTGTCCAAGATATCTTGGTATGCTGAAGCCACATTCTTTGTGGCCCTTCACTGGGGATAAGTAACCTGACTGAAACACCTGAAATCAATAATTAACAGATTTGGCCTAATACTTTTGTCCATATACTGTATCTCGGCTGCATTTACATAGTTTTTTTTTTTTTTTTTTACTAAGATTTGGATTAGATTTACTTCGTTTTTAGAATCTGGTGTACATTTAAACCTGCATGTTATAATCCTGATATTTAAGACCCAGGGTTTTTTTTTTTTCAATATATTTGACTTTTGGTTGCTGTGAAACAGCTCCACAGGTACAGTAAGTGATGGTTCACGCGCGCCACCAATTCCTGCAGTTGCGTCACTCACCCCTGCGCACGAGGCAAAGCTTGTCGGGATGCGAGTCGCGCTGGAAATCTGCCAGAAGTTTCTCCTCGGTGTTGTGCGCAGGCGCAGTGTTTTCCCGGAACGCAGACAGAGATGATTCCATTATGGTGTGGAAAAGGATGTTTTATTGAAGGTGTTTCGCTTTAGTCCAGTTTGGACGAGGTGTGTTTACTGGCTGTTGCTATGAAACGCTTACCCGTAACCAGGCAGCTATTGACGTGTCCTAAACCGCATAATATGCTTAAATAGTGCACTAGGCCATTGATGGTAAACTTTAGTGTTGATTTGGGACGCAGCCCATTGTTAGGTCATAGTACCAACGGCTTAGAATAGTTCAACTGTGTTAAAAAAAAAAAAAAAATTATATATATATATATAGGCTATATATATATATATATTTTTTTTTAAAGAATAATTGCTTATCAAGTGTTCAGGGCTTTTTAAAAAATATTTAACTTCCCCTCTCAATATTTAATTTGAGATCCAAGCTGATTTGCATCAGGTGATAAAAAAAATTTGACATTTAATTGCATTTTCATTTGAAAAACACACCACGTTTATCACAACAGTACAAATCATTATCGTTCAGGATCAGACAGATGATCCAACCTGCTTCGGTTCATATATTTACATACATATACATGGTTGGATTCAATACAGCAATCATATTTGCTCTTCTCTCATTTGCATCTCAGTGATTGATTTCAGCAATCACTTGATCAGGGGTTTAGCATCTGTATCTGATTAGTTCTAAAACAAAACAGGCAGACAAATCACATCACATCTCATTACATTCAGCCCGCTTGCCTGAATACACTCCAAGACTTGCGAGGTGTTTCAGCTCACATGGTTCTTTGCTTTTTCTCTGATTCATAAATCATACACTTTCATTTCAGCACACATGCTAATATTTGAACCCACAGATCCAAGCTGTACGTTTCGATCCCAAAATATAGTCAAGTTCATCCATGACACGTCACGATGGTTCAGTCTGTCGAATCATCAACCAAGAAGCTTCTTCCTCCTCCTCCTCCACCGTCTTCTACTTCCGCTTCCTCTATGTTCTCAGTAGGATTAACTAAAAAAAAAAAAAAAGCAAGGGAACATTGAATTATTTAAGAAAACCTTACACAAAGTTATTCCCACTATATCCTCAGTGCTTACGTGTAATGTGCTGTGCAGAAATGAACACCGGCCCTTTGCCTGAACACAAACTAAAGGTAACAGGTGGCATAAGCTCCAAAGCAGGAAAGCTGACCTGAAAATGCATTGGAAAATCAAGTGCATGTAGCTTGAACATATTGTCCTAGAAAAGTAGAAAGTTTAGCTTGCAGTTCAACTCACTGTGGGCATACAGTGACGCAGGGTGGCAATCGGGACAGGCTTGGACTCGCCTACTCCGTCAGATACAGCAATTACATGCATCTCGTCACTTGCCTGTGCACTGAGGCATATCTGCAACAGCAGATGGAAAGTGGAATAAAATACAAATCACTTATCTTGAACTGATTTTCTTGACTTTAACATAGAAGAGACCAAGGTTATTGTATGTGTGTGTGTATATATATATATTTTATATATATATATATACACACATACACACACACACACATTTATTATATATATATATATATCTTTAGATCCTCATCAGAAACCGAATGATTTCATAAAGCCACCTAGTGATTGGGGGTGGAAGAATGGACTGTCATTCATATCCAATACTCCAAGCACACAATATCAAATGAATCGACTAAGGTGGAACAGCAACCCATGTTTTGGAGATAAATACAGTGGCAAGACTACTGTGAGGATACGCATTTAAGATTTGAAAAACTTTGCTGGATTCATCGAACCATATGTACGTCTTGAAAAGGATTGCAGTTTTGGGCCAGAAGTGAGGTTTAGCTGTATGCTCTGGTTCCTATCACGTTTTCAGCCAAGATATCCTAACGGTTGGGTTGCTGCTCTGTTCTGGGAGCCAGATTTGGATGAGTTAATTGCCATTGTTCCATGGCGACATGCAGGCCAAATGAAAGTGATGCGGGTGGCCTGGCACCAAGCCATCTAATATTTTGCTATTCGCTGAACTAATAATAGTGTGTGTGTGTGTGTCTGTGTGTGAGAGAGAGTGAATGTATTGGAGGAAGGAAAAGGGTGGGGTGGTTTGTCATGCACTATTGATCAGGTCCAAATGTTGCCACTTATCCAGTCCTATCTTCTATTAAAGATATTCCAAATGAATGAAAGTCCTCTTGCTATGGAAGACAAATTCCAGACACAGGCTTCAATTTAAATTTGGTTTCGTTCTCATGGAAGACAATCTATCACTTAGGAACCGATGAGTGATCTTACTGTTTTAATGAAGAACTGGTTCTCCAAAAGATCATCTTCTGCCTCGAACACAGCTGTGGTTTGGCTGGAACTGAGCTCGCATCCTGGACAAAAGACAAACATATCAACGGGGAGTGAGCATATGGATGGTGTTAGTCAGTCAGACAAAAAAAAAAAAAAGAAAAAAAGATGATACCAAAGAAAAAGCCAAGTCCTACCCCAGTGCACACAGACTTTATCAGAAATGGATGAAGAGCTGGTGATATCTGACAGGCTGACTGAAGATATGGCGTCGTCTTCAGCAACGCAGGTTGTCATTTCACTGAAATTCCAGGCCTCACCTCGCTGCACAAGCATAGTTAAGTGTACAAAGAGTTGTTCATGCCTTTGAAACAAAGAGAGGCCATTTCTCCAGCTTTAGCTGGTTCAAAGTAAATGCATAAGATAAAGTTATACAGCATATGTTCTTTAAAGAAAAAAAAATTCAAAAAAAGTTTTTAAAACATGGATATGCTTTAAATGGAATCCAAATGAAAAGAAATCATTAATTTCATCTCCAAAAACATCTCTCTCTCTCTCTCTCTC
>JAOVVB010000036.1:5077497-5090994 GCA_028570985.1 Heterobranchus longifilis
CAACCTGCCAGAAAGCCCAGGTGTGTTTACTGGACACAAAAGATCCTGGGTGGCCTGGGACAGGCTTATTTGTCTTGCGTGGTCTCAGACCTTCAGCAGGTACTGCTAATCTGTTCACCATTTCAGAATTTTTTTTTAAACAATATTTCCAAATGGAGGAAGATCGCCAGTGTAAATGTTGCATAAAGTTTTCATCTTTCTGTTTCTCTCTGTCCTCTATCTCTGTCTTTGTATGCCGTGACAGGGCTGTAATTTAGCATCGCCCTGCCTCGGTTTGTTTGCAGGGCTCTTTCTCAACACCGGAAATTCTCCATTAGCATGAGGGACTAATCAAGAGCGCTAAAGGAAGTAGGAAATGTTTAGAGCAAAACACTGATCCGCCTCCCACTCTGCCTGAGCAACAACTCCTCCTTTAGGACTCGACAATAAAGTATCTATTTAAGTAAAGTAATGTTGTTTGTAGCTTTGTAACTTTACCGTATATATGCACATTATAGCCTGACATGTTGTAGGTGTGGGAAAAGAAATGAATAAATTTCTGTTTCTTAATGAAGAAAGAAGTTTGAAAGGAGATTATGGCGTGTGATAATTTGAGTAATAAGTAATCTGTTACATTTGAAACGCTTTCAATTTGATAACATGACATTGAGATTGTAAATGCAAACGAGACATTACGTGAATAATGTGATACATAAAATCAGGTGGTTGGGAATATTTATAAAATGCTAATCATAAATAAATTTTGAATTAATAAAAAAAAAAAAGAATTTATAGTTATATAGAAGATTAGTAAACATAAAGTATTCCATGTGAGTTAAAACGGATCTTGTGTAGAAATCACATGCATAAAAATCGATCCGTTTTGTTGGAAATAAAGATCACGTTAAAAAGGGAACTGTGATAAAAATATAGGTAAAAATGTAATATGTTGAAAATGTATTAAATGAATTTTGATACAAATTTATGCAAAAAATAAAGAGTAATGTGAATAGAAAAACTGAAATAAAAATCCTGAGAATATTAATTATTCTGTAGGGGGGAAAAAGTCTAAAAAACAGTTTAAAAATGTAAATCATGAGCATTCACATCACATGAAAGTAAAAAAATTTTTTAAAAAAAAGGTGTGGGGGGATTTAACATTATTAACATTCATAAAAATTATTTCAATGGTATGTGAAGAAATCACATGTAAAAAATTTTCCCACATATAAAAATACATACAGTACATTGTATAAGCATACTAAAAGTACATTGTACTTTTATCCAAGCTATGAAATAACACATATGGAATTATATAATAACAAAAAAAATCAGATTTACAAGGTAGTCACCTGGAATGGTTTTCAGTTCACAGGTGTGCCTTGTCAAGAGTTAATTTGTGACATTTCTTGCCTTCTTAATGTTCTTTAGACCATCATTTGTCTTGTGCAGAGAAAGGGTGGGTACAGAGTCCATAGCCCTATTAGTGCTACTGTACAAATCCATATTATGGTAAGAAACATTGGTTAAGTAAAGAGAAAAGACAATGCATCATTACTTTAAGAAGTAAAGGTCATTTAATTCGAAAAATGTCAAGAACTTTGTATGTATCCCCAAGTGCAGTCACCAAAATCATTAAAAACACTATGATGAAACTCATGAGGACCATCCCAGGAAAGGAAAATCAAGAGCTACCTCTGGTGCAGAGAAAAAGTGACCAGCCTTAGCCTCATGTACAGCTACTCAGATTAGAGCCCACATAAATGATTTTCAGAGTTTAAGCGGCTGACATATTTCAACATCAACTGTTCAGAGGAGACTGCATGAGTCAGGGCTTCATGGTTGAATTGAGGTAAAGAAACCATGACTTCACAGGAATAACACGCAGAAGAAACTTGCTTGGGCCAACAAACACAAGTAATGGATGTTAGACAAGTAGAAAACTGTCCTGTTGTCTAAGGGATGAGATTATTGAGATTATTGGTTCTAACCGCTGTGTCTTTCTTAGACGTAGAGAGGGTGAATTGATGGTTACTGAATGTGTGGTTCCCACTGTGAAGCATGGTAGAGGAGGTGTGATGGTGTGGGGCTCCTTTGCTAGTGACAATGTCGGTGACTTAGTCAAAATTGAGGGCACACTTAGCCAGCATGTCTACCACAGCATTTTGCAGCAACATTTCATCCCTTCTGGTTTGCACATCGTAGGACAGTCATTTGTTTTCCATCAGGACAGTGACCCCAAACACACCTCTAGGTTACATAAGAGCTGTTTGTCCAAGATGCAGTGTGATGGAGTGCTACATCAGATGACGTTTCCTCCACAATCACCTGATCCAACTGAGATGGTTTTGGATGAGTTGGACCGAACAGTAAAGTAAAACAAGCCAACAAGTACTCAACACCTCTGGGAACTCCTTCAACTTCAACTTAATGGAAAACCATTCCAGGTGTGCAAAGCTGCCATCGAAGCAAAAGCTGGGTTTACTATAAGAATAAAAAATATAAAACATACTGTATTCTGGGTTATTTAACAAGCTTTTGTTGGCTACATAAGTGGGGACCTTATATGCACACCTTCCAATTCCATGAATTTTATTTTATTGCTTTTTATTTCATTCTACAATGTCCTTTATTCAACAGGTTTGTGATTGCTTCAGAGTAATTACGTCTAAAAAGATAACCTAAGAATGCATACTTAATCATAATTATAACATGTACAAAACATTATATATTTTATGTAAAAATAGGTTAATTGTATAACTTTGTCTGGAAAACAAATGTCAGTATATACTGTGGGGAGAAAAAAAATAGCATGAAGAAAAAATTAATTCTGTGGGGAAAAATTATACGTCAAAAAATTATCATGGGGAAAAGAATTGCATGAAAACAAATTAATCGTGTTCACATGTAAAAATTAAAACCTACGTATGAGAAAATGTACAGTACATAACACGACATCATATATGACCTTCTCTTTAAAAGTGCCCTTTGCATCCATGATCTCAAATGCCATCCAAATATGGAAGTTAAAAAAAATAAATAAAAAAAAAAACTTGCACGCCATCACTAACTGATTATGCTTGATTATAATTTGTTCTACTGGACGTAAGAGAGTTTAAAATATGTATATTTATAGCTGCAGTATTTGTTCTAGAACTTGTATAACATGTGTGTTTATCTGTTCTTCTGCTGAGATTGGAATCTTTAAGTCATGCCACAAAGGAAAACTGACCACAGGAGCTTGGCGTTATGCCATGAGCAAGCACGCGGCCTGCCCCTGCGTTAGGGCTTTCTGGAGCGATGGACTATCTGTCTGTGATCACACTGCAACCACTACGTGAAGGTCCAGATATAAATTTGAAACTGAACTACGAGCCCATTTTATCAGTTTAAGAAGAAAATCACTTGCCAAGAGCAAAACATACAGCTGTCTGTATTATTCCTGGATGTGTCAGTGAAAGACGTTTAACTGGAACTGGGATTTAAGAGCCTGATGTAACTGTCAGTGAAGTTTGTTAAGCGAGTTTTCTCACAAGTCTTGATTGAGAACTAGCTTCGGAAACACAAGAAAAATTATGCTTTGATTTTTTTACACTCTTATTATATTGAAAAATAGAACCACAATAAATGAATTATTGACATTATGTTAACATGCCAATATAGATTTTCCAATACCAAGTAACGAATAAAACACAACAGTCCATGTAGTTATGAAAAATATGAAAGTACGCATGTGACGACGTGAAGCGGAATAAGGGTATTATTCAATTCAAATCGGGACTTTTCAAGAAATGTCTCATGAATAAAGGCGTAAAACTAAATGGCATTTACAAATGCCTTCAAGCACAGTACAGTGATGAGACTCTCCGCCTCATAAAACATTTAAACGGTGCAAGAGTCTTGAAGGCACCCGAAAGTCTGTGGATGACGATCCCAGCCGAGGTGGCTCGGAGCCCGCTGCAGTAATTCCTGTGAGCATTCAGTAAGCGATAAGTAATAAGTCTGATCCTTCGACAGAAAATCGATAGATAAGTTGTCACCATCTTGTAAAAGAGATCTGTGGGAAGCGTACACACAATCATTCCACCACTTGCAACGTACAGGAGCTCAGCTGAGAGTTATTGATCCCGCCCCCCTCTACAGTCCTACCCTCGCTCCAAACTATTTCTAAATGTTTGGGCTGTTAAAGGAGTTCCTAGGAGGCTAGCGTTTCAGATGCGAAGCAGGTAGCCCGATCATGGTCCCAGCATACTGAGAAAACTTTCTACCTTGATGATGTACAAGCACTAGTGAAACACTGGGATACGTGCATTAGTCCCGGTTTGACTTGAACATATTATTTTCATGCAACCACAAGTTCTGTAGTCTGTTATTCCATTACCAGTTCACCAATTTGCAAATGATAATGTCTAATTTATAAATTAAAAAAACATAGCATAGCATGCATTTTAATGATTTATAGTTAGATTTAATGTCATGGAACATCTGAGAGTCATTTTATAGCTCTTTTTATCACTTATAGTATACGTAGAACAGTCATTAAACAATCATTTTCTCACTCGTAACCTTGTTAAGCACCGCATATATTGTTTAAATCCATATTTCATAAGTCCTTAATTATGTGGAGTGTGTTCACTGTACAAGTCTCTGTGTATGAGGTGTTACTGTAGAAACAAAATTAGTTGTTTAGGAATGAATATGCATTATTCAACAAAACTAATGCACACCATTACACCAATCAGATTTCATTGAAAACACTCCAAAGTGACTTATTTTTCATATACCCCAGCAGTACAAATTTTGGATAGTGCTTTTAACAAAGGACGAAGCAGCTTTTCAGAAAAATCTGACAAGGGTTACAGGTAATTTAATCGATTAAAGCATTGTGATTGTATGCTCGTCCCATGATCAGTGGGTTTTACTGTGCTTTGTTTCCTCCCACAGTCCTTGACTTGTCCGGCTTGACTTGTACGCCCATCGTGTATCAATTTATTAATGCACTACCAGAAACAAGTTAGTTATGGCTTTCCATATACTGCAGCAGCTACAAATAGTTGTTCCCTGTCCAGCCTCTTTACTCTTGGGCTTGAGAAAGCCTCACCATATCAATGATTACAGTAGATAGCGTATTATTTTCCCCCTGCGTTAAATAACAACATGGCCCCTCGCTTCTTTTAAACTCTTTTACCTATTAGGCCTTGATCAGGGAAGCATCGACCATACAAATCCCTGCAAATTAGATTCATAAGGTAACGCATTACAATGACTGCATTAATGTCAGACCGCTGTTATACAACACTACAGTATCTGACCAATTAGAGTTGAGAATTACAGTAGAACCGGCGCTGTGATATCACACAGATTAGTCCGGGCAGGAGAGGAATTCTTAAGTACCATGAAGGGAAAGATGCTTGAATTTCCAAGAATAATATTTGATTTTCACTCCTTTACCCACTTCGACACCTTCCCTTCCTTTCATAGTTACAGAGTGCACAATCATCATACCTACAGTAATACATAGAGCTGTTGTGTATAATCCAAATGCTCCAGGGAGATACAGGGTCTTGTTGTTTTCCCTGAGAGAGATCGAGAGAAAGAGAGAGAAAACAAGCTGGATGTTAAGGAGGGCAGGAAGAGTCTAATCCTGGCACTGTTGCTCCACATCCCTTGAAGCGGGGCATGAGAAGACCACAAGCCACTGGGAAGACCACAATCTCCCAGGGATTTTTTTAAAAAGCCTTCTCTGTTTTTATTTTATTCCCGCCACTGGAGTTTCGTGACCATGCTTTGATGCCACATGTCTCATATTCCCGTTCTACATGCTAACTCGTTTGAGCATGGGAAGCCCGGGCGCACACATTTTCCGGATGTTTGTTTCCGCTTCACGAGTCACCACGGACTCTCTCTCAGACAATCCTCAGACATAATGATTAGCAAGATGAGTAAATGTCAGTTATAATTGGGGAAAGAAAAAAAAAAAAAAACGTTCGGGATGAAGTCAAAGAAAGCGTGAGATCACTGCTTTTAAGGCACCCAGGGCAGATCGGGAGCGCGGAAGGCCATCAGGTTGTGAGGAAATCGCGCTCATTTCCTGGGGAGTGGAACCACATGCTGTTTTTTTTTTGTGTGTCTATAGAGCAGACGGTGTTGTAGTGAAAAGCCTTTTGGTGCGTCTGTACCCTTTAGCGCATTAAGAGCTTGTCCCATGAGGAAGAGAGAGCGTGCCAATTCAGAATGTAACATTATTAACGAATATTATCAGAATGGCACCGCTAAGTGCTTAAACGCTTGCAGATGGGTTGTTTCTCAATGCTAAGCAGGCATGGAGGGGCGTTAAGGCCCCGCTACACACCTGAGTCTTATCTGGAGAATTAAGGGACTTTTTTTTGTAAGTGGCAGATTTAAATGCTGCTATTCATGGCTGAAAATGTGTGTGTGTGTGTGTGTGTGTGTGAGAGTGTGTGTGTGCGTATGTGTAAAACGAAGGAGGACAAACAAAGTGATGATGTAATCCCATGCTTTTTGAACTCGTCTTGCCGTGTACCTCTGTGCAAACCAGGTCTCTCCTGTGTGTATTTTCAGACAGTAGGGTGTCGCAGGGTGTGTGAGAGAAAAAAAAAAAGGAAGAGTGAAAGAGAAAGAATAAAATACAGATTAATCACAGACACGTGAACTGTCAGCCGTCAAGTATGTCATGCAGAGTTAGTCCGAGATAACAGGTTTCCTCCTGGAGCCAAAACCCGAGCGAGATGTCTGGAGATACGGCTGCCTTCTGTGCGTTTCAGGATGTCTATCTGGTGTTTTCATGGCACACAGATCGCGACAAAATAAAATGGTTCCTTCGCTCTCATCATGTCATGAAATAGAATGATTATGAATTATTAGAATTTGTGTCAGGGCATGCTGCTTTAGGACACACACATTTAAAATACACAGAATATATATTTTCAGTCGTGTAATGTCAAAAAATAAAAATAATAATGATCGTGAGACCTCTTGGAGAGTGCTTGAGTATTTTGATCTATGCTCGTCGACATATTTTTCTTCCAAGCCTGTGTTTCGGATCAGATCTTAGAATCTGGAACGAGGAACAATCGGTCTGTGGGGACAAAGTAGGAAATGAATTAAATGATTTAAGCAAGCTGTTTTTTTTTTTTGGGGGGGAAAATGTTTTTTGTGAACTTTATGATAAAAAATGTGTAAATAATTAAACAGTGGCTAAAATCTTTCCAACTGCTAAACGGATTTGGAAAGGGTCTGTTAAAACACAGTTCATACAGTATGACGGAAAGGAAAGCACTTAATGGTTTTTTTCCTCTTCTTTTTCTAAAGTGTTCATAAAGAAGGAAGATGTAGCTGTTCTGTAGATGTTTGTAATTTATCTAGATCTTAGATCTTTAGTGATAAATACTAAAATAGCTAAGACGACATACCAAAAACAAAACCAATGCCAAAAGGCGTGTGAGATCTGAAGGAAGTGGTATATTATATGTTTTTTTTTTTTTGGTTTTTTTTTTTAGTTATAAGATCAGGAAAATGTGTGTTTTGGAATGCGAGGAGATCTAAAAATAGCTCAAGAGGTTGGAGTTATAAAGGCAAAGAGAAAATTCTATTAAATATACCGGGGTGCAATTATTTATGGTTTAGCTGTAGCATTTATGTTTTTTGATTAATTTGAGCCCTGAGAACTAGACTTGTCTACTCGTCTGCTTTTCTAAAATGTGAATAAAATTGTGCTGTCAATAGATGAAAATTTTGAATCTAGTTAATCACGCTCACAGTCAAATAACCGCGATTAATCACAATTTAAAATATTCATATTTACTTGTATTATAAACATGCAATGTGCAGTGAAATAAAGAAATGCATGACAAACTGGTTAGAGGAAACAGATTTATAATATCTCAAAACATTAGCATTTAACGAATGTTAAATTCAAATCTTTTGAACGGAACCGGCACTGCATGCACTGGCTGGGTAGTACTGTATGAGGTGTGGCAACTCACTGACAGTGGGGATCGAACCCGGATCCTACAGTAAGATTCGAAAATCAACAACCTAGAGCCTGAGCCACCTGAGCAACCACTTCCACATTTCTTGTAAAAATAGTTCCCCTTAAAGGTAGCTCAAGGACACGACTTTGGTTTTATCTAAACTTCCATCTAGAAACTTTTTATGATGGAACTTGCCGTTCAGCACAGCTGGTGATGTTTCCTCAGTCACCTTATTATCCGCATTAAACATGTCATTATCACACACAGCCAGGAAACAGGAAATATGGGAAGCCGTTAGGGTCAAACTTGGTCATATAATTAATTTGTATTTTTTTTAAATAGTATGCATTAATATTGATAGCCCAATAATAAAATGTTTAAAACATTAATATCTAACATAAACTCGTAGACTATTTTTGTTGGTTAAATATCAAGTAAATGTTGCTGGCTAATATTGGTGACAAGAAGCCTGAAGCGACCTGATGTCATTCAGGTTTTTCTAACAGTTATTGTCCAGGCAAAGCATAAGTAATAAGTAGATGCAAACAAAATATCTGAAAAAAAAAGAAACAACAAGAAGAAAAGTAAAAGTACCAGAACCCCAGCCTGAAGCTCTGCACATGCACTACGTCACTAGGGTGAAAAGGGCGGGGAGGAAACAAAAACGAAAAACTAGGCCAAGAACAAAGATTAGTGCCATAGCCAAGCCAGAGTTAAAGGAGGATCCAAGTACAACAGGAAAATTCTGTGGCAGTTGACACTATCATGTTTCTTCTTGTTTGGTTCCGGTTGAGCTTTGAGTGAAGGAAAGCAGGTCATGTGTTGGCATCCGAGTTAAAATTAGCCCTCTCTCCGTTCAGGTGCGTGACAAGGCACTGGCTGGAGCGTGGCATTGTGGGTGGGATAGCGCTCTCCAGGGAGGTGATGCCCCTCCTGTGTTTCCTCTAAACAACCAAATGTGTCAGCGTAGAAGAGGAAAAGAGTTTGTCAGTAAACCTTTCGGGCATTAGCAGTGTAGATCCTACAATGTTCTGTGACAATCTAAAATTTAAAGACATTCTTTATTATAAAATAGTTGTGTGATTTAATATTATTCCGCGCTCCACTGTTCGGGCTGCTCTGTTTTGCTGATAGCTTAGTCATTTTGATCTTTCAAACAAAAAAAAAAACTTACCCATACATTTTTTGAGTGTTTCTCAAGAAACCGAGGAGGCGAAAGGAGAAGGAAGTAGATATAAAGATATAATGAGATGATAGTAAACTGTTGTTGGATTCTTCATTCTGATTGGTCAGAAGGTTTCCATTCATTTTTTTTTTCTTGACTGTAATTACAGCTGCAAAGTTAGTACTGAAGCGCTTGTTCGAATATTGAAAAATTTCCCAGTAATATCTTTCATAATAATTCTTCATCTAAACAAATTTAAATTCTGGCAAAGATTCTGCAAGTAGTATCGCAGACATTTAATTTGTTATTCATCATCTTTTTTTTTAGAAATACTACTCCCCTTTCTCCAGTGCTTTTTAAACTCTCAGGGAAAAAGTCCTAGGACATCAGAAAGGACTTTAGGGGATCTTTGTGGTTTCTTGGTAACAAGAGAAGCTGCACTTTATTATTATTATTATTATTATTATTATTATTATTATTATTATTAGTGGTAAATTCATGAGAGAAAAGAATGAAAGATTTTTATTAGTTATGTCTCTTGGACTTCATTTCATGGTTAATGTAACTATTAATGTATAAAAAGCATGTTATTATTAGCAATTTTTTTCCTTCCTTTTTTTATGAGCACTCAGATTATTTATTTAGATTAAGAAAAATAGCATGGCAAAATTGCATTTTTTTTATTACTGTGTAAAATTAACAGTGTGTAGAAATACCATAAATAATAAAAGAATCAAGTAACAAAGAAAAATAAAGGTATGTTTGATAGCTATTAGAACAGTTAACCTTCAGGTCTAAAATATTTAATAGCGAAAATAACAATTAACACTCTCACTCATTGTCTATACCGCCTTATCCTACCGCTGGAGCCTATCCCAGGCAGGGTACTCCATGGACAGGGTCCCAAAAACAGTACACACATTCACTTACACACTACGGATGTGTTTGGGGAAGCCAATCAGCCTAATCTGTATGTCATCGGACTGTAGGAGGAAACCAGAGTACGCGGAGGAAACCCACCAAGCACGGGAAAGACATGCAAACTCCACGCACACTAAGGCAGAAATCAGACCTGGCCGGGAATCAAACCCAGACCCTGGAGGTGCAAAGCGACAGTGCTAATCACTAAGCCGCCGTGATGTCTAATTAGATACAATTATAGAACAATATCTTTAAAACAATTAATTTATAAATATTTTTTAGCAGATTTCTATTAAAAAAAAATTGTCTGTTGCAGAAAGCAGATTTTTTAATGTATTTTTTTTAATACAACTTTATTGTGGAAAAGTCTTGAGCCTCCCTCATTTCTTTATATTAAATTAAACTATGTATATTAAATTATAGATACTGGAACAAATGTTTAACTGTGATAGGCTGCAAAGTAGCTAAAGATACCATTTAAAAATGGGTTGTTTATATACCTCAGCAGCGACCTCATTTCCCCTCTCGTCTGTTCCAACCACTCAGAATTCAGCATCACCAGTTCACTAATCACTGGTCTGATCATCTGTCATCATCTGCACCTGTTTCTCACTGGTTCATGCATTAAGTTAGATAGGGTTTTATGCTTGAATGATTCACAGGTCACTGTGTGGCTTAACAAACAAGAAATATTCCTCTGAAGCTGCTCAGGAATGGGGACTGGACTAAAAATGAGAAACACAAACAGTCCTCCAGGACATCTAGAGAACTGGTAGGACTAGATTAAAAAACACAAGTCTGGCTCTTAGGAAGCAAAATCAAGAAATGAGGACTGGCTTGCTGATTATTAAAAAAAAAAATCAATTCGCATTCATTTTCAATATCAAAAGGTCTAATAAACTAATTATAACTAAAGAAAACTTTATTAAAAGAACACATTTTTATTGCACAAGGCATTGGATGGTGAATCTTTTTTTGTTTAGGCATTTGTATATAAAATAGACCTACTATATACATACAAATAATAAATGCATTAAAAGAGCAAAAATCAGCCTCATGATTCATGTGAAATTATATAATATAATGATAATCTCAAGATTTGTAGGTGATTCATAACTGATATTTAATATTTTAAATTGACTGTCCATAAGTGTGGAATTTGTCCATATTTGTGAATTTGTTTTTCCTTTCATGGACATTATTCGTGAATTGCGCTGGTAGAAGCAGAATAAAATATTTCAGGACATGATGGTATTTAAAAACGAGCCAACTTTAGACTTTAGACGTCTTTTATTCCTTACTTACATCAGCGTAACATTGAGGCTCTCAACCTAAACATTGTTTTTTTATATACTTCATACCTGAAATCAAGCATGCCATGTAGTGTAAAACTAGAGAAATGAAGATGGATGATAAAAAGCGGTTTGAAAAAGGCTGCCAATGTGAGAGAAAGGGTTAAAGGTGAAGAGGAAAGTTGGATGTGCGGTAATACAGTAATGAAGACATTTATCACTACAATGTCGTATCTTCTCATATGAGCTCAGTAACCTATGTCCTCGATAAACACTGAGTCAAAGTAAGAACAGTAATAACACTATGTCACAAGCCCGGCAACGTATCGTCTACTCAGGGGTCAGTTGAACTCTGTTAACAGTGTTAAGTGCAGATTAGAGCAGTCACCCAGAGTGAGGACTGCAAATGGAAAACGTCATGTCCCAACGAGTAGACTCCTTCAGCACACCAGTTCGCTTCACCATTAACTATGACAAATATTTGTTGACAGATGCGTTGACCTTCTTTACGTCAGCCTGCAAGAGCAATGCAAGTCCAACACCACAAACTGTAATGAAGTGACACCGGGCTTGGTTTCTGACGGCCGGTGCTAATGCATTAGTTATATGATAATAATGTACTGTATGCTCCCCTGAAATGGACATTCAACGAAGGGTGTTCAAATCAATCCGGGACTTCTAATACATTATGATGAGATTCTTAGGGCACTACATCCATGCCTGACCATCCCGTCTGAGGTGGCTCGGAGCCCAGTGCAGTGGAACGCCTGATCCTTCGGGAGAACTTGGATAACTTGTCAACAACTTAAGAAAGAGATGCATCTGTCTGTGGGAACGGTACACACAACAATTCACAAACACCACTTGCACATTACAAGGACTCGGCTGGGAGGTATAGCTACATCCCCATACAGTCCTGACATGTTTGGGCCATTAAAGGAGTTCCTGGGAGGCCAGTGTTTCAGATATGAACAATGCAGTCTGGACATGGATCTACATACAGAGAAAACCTTCTGCCTTGATGGTATCCAAGCACTAGTGAAACGCAAGGATAAGAGCATTGGTGTAGCAGCGTTTATATAGAAAAATAAATGTTTTATTAGAGTGAAATAATCTTGCCGTAAATAGGAGTTTTTACACAATAAAAAGTCAGTCAATAAGTCAAAAATGTTAAATTTAAATGATAGCCTCAAGATTTGTAGGTGATTCATAACTGATCTTCTACATTTTAAATCGACTGTCCATAAGTGTGGAATTTGTCCGTAATTATGGCTCTTTTCCCCTTTTATGGACATTTTTTTAAACAGATTAACAGTTAAAAAATAACAGACATTTTTTCGTAAATTACTGTGGTAGAAGCAGAATAAAACATTTTGGGACATTACAAGAGGCCTCTCGTTAGTGTGTTCATGATCATGTTATCATTAAGCCACAGTAGTTGTGTTTATGTTGTTATGGTTTTGTTGGGTTTCCTGCTGGACCAAGTTCCTGCTCCGTGCATGTTCTTTTTGACAGTGATAAATGATGTGCCTGAAAAATATGGTGATGGTTTTGAATATAATTTATCTTAACATGGTATGACCTTGCTAAAGTTGAATAGTGCTGGAGGGGAGAATGTGAACGCATCTGGCTTTGTGATTAAGCTTGTGGTCGTTGCAGATCTGCCCAGGGAGAAGCAGGTTACCGGATAGGATGGGACGTTTGGGAAAGGGAAAAAACTAATCATTCACCTCATCAGGAACTTGTTGATTTGTAGGATTTTGTTCATGAAGACATACCATTCTTCCCCCGATCTATTCACATTTATTTACCTGACAGGCATTTTTTTCTTTACTTTACTTAGAAGTGAGTCTCTGAGCTGTTAATTGAGACGAGAGAGAGAGAGAGAGAGAGAGAGAGAGAGAAACTAAAGAGAAAGCAAGGCAAAAGACAAAATAAAGAAAAATGCTGGAAATGGAAAGAGATGAGAAAGAAGATGAAAAAGTGAGAAAAAGGTGGAGAAGGAATAAAATAGAAAAAGAAAAAAGATAAACAAATTTGAGAAAGAAAGAATTCACTGCCAAATTACTTTCAATGTATATATTCTCAATTTCAATTCTTTCTCTACTACTACTGCATTATATTATTATTATTATTATTATTATTA
>JAOVVB010000036.1:5105136-5120141 GCA_028570985.1 Heterobranchus longifilis
GGGGGCATGGAGACTACTGGGGTACTGGGGTACACCCTGGGCGGGATGATGATCCATCGCAGGACACACACGACTTTGGACTGTGGGAGAAACTTGGAGTACCCGGAGAAAACCCACCAAGCCTGGGGAGGACATGCAGGCGGGTATCGCCTGCATACCCTGAGGCGGGTATCGAACCCAGACCCTGGAGGTGCAAGGTGACAGTGCTAACCACCATGCACCCATGCCACCAGTTAAAGGTCTTATGTTTTCTAAACAGGGGTCATGTTTCTTCCTTAAAGTGTGTTAATGCTCAAGCTGAAACACCCATCAGATAATGCAATTTTTTATGTCTCTAACTCACTTTATACTACTTCTCCTCCTATAAACGTGCCATTTCAGCCTGTGTGGAAATAAGCTGCTGAACCACGTCCAAATTTGATCAACAAGCTGGGGGAGGGGTATCTACAGTATATGACCCTGATGTGACCTCATATACAGTAGGCTTGTTGCTCAGAAAAATCTAATTGGCTTATCTAATTTTAAAATGGTTTAAATGGTTATTTCTCCTCACTTTTGTTATTGTGTTTGTACCCACATGATGCAAAAAGATGAGTTTTCGCATCAGACATTAGAACAAGAGGAAACTACTGTATGATCTCAGTGATTGTGAATGTGGCATGGTTGTCAGTGCCATGTTGTTGGGCGTGACAGTTGGCTATGAAAGTCCTTAAACACTTCTTGCAGGTCACAGGGTCACCCTGACGCCAGCCATATGTGAAATAATGAGCTATCAGAGTACTGGTTGCTGATAGCACAGAGAGAGAGAGAAAAGCCAAATAGGAAGAGGAAACCTCACTGGTTATGTAAAGATTTGCACCAGATAAACAGCTTGACAAGGATTGTACAGTGGATTACATAAGATGGACGTCACCGGTGACACTATCGGTAATTGCAAGCTAAATAGGACAGCACGGGCCTTTGTGGCGCTTGCTGGGTTACAAAGTGTAAAAAACATCAGGAATCCAGCTTGGCATGTACTGAAGGTGCCATGATAAGCATCTGCAAAGGAAAGAGACAGCTTATGAGAGGGAAAAAAAAAGTATCATACTGTGGGCATGTCTGTATGTTGGATGAGGGTGCATAACGGAGACACGGTCACTGAAGAGGTGAGACAGGATAGCAAGAGAGAAAAACGAGAGGAGGGTAGAGTCTGATAGCATCTCATCTACCTGCTTGTTGTGGAACAGTGACTGTGTTTTAAATAGCAGAAGCCGGCCGGCGAGCAAGGACCTGTTCTATTACTCGGTTATTTAAAATAGGACACTCGGGTTGTTTGTTCAGTCTGTTTTCTGTTCCGTCTCTTTTGAATGGCCTGATTTTCCTACACATAATAAACAAGATATAATAAACAAATACAGTCAGAGCCATAAGTATTTGACAGAGACACGATTTTGGCATTTATGCCGCTGTACATCAAAACAATAGATTCGATTCTGTTTCTCACAGGCCATCCATTTTCACAGCCATTTTCAAAGTCATTTTTGTGAAAAAAAACAACAACAAAACCAAAGAGGTGTCGGAAACTTTAAGAGTGGCCAAGTCAACAATTATGTACAGTACATCCTAAAAAATAAGAAAAGAACCTGCGAGTGCCCGCTCCATCATCTGGAGATCATGAGTTTGATTCCCGGGTGATGCTGTTGCCTCTGCAACTGATTGGCCGAGCTTTCTCAGAGGGGAGAGATGGGCGGATCTTCATATTAATCAGGGCTCTACAGCCAATCACAAGCCTCAGTGAGCTCACACAAGCGGAAGGAGCGGATAGCGCTGTCCTCTGAGTGTGTTACGCCGACCCCCAATGGTGCGTGAGCTAACAGTTTAAAAAGAGTTAGTCGGCTGGCGTCACATGGTTCAGAGGAAACACGTGACACTGTAGTCTTCGGCAATGCCTGACTGACTGGTAGTAGTAGCCTTAATGTGGGAGCCCCCTAGTGATGGGGAGGATACGACTACTGTAAATTAGATACAACAAAATGGATAACGCCATCTTCCATGAGTGTCGCGCCGCAGCAGTTTGAGAAGGCGTGGTTGGTGCTGTCACATGGCTCGGAGGGAACATGCCATAGCCTTCGCCCATTTAATTGCTGTATCACAACATCCAACCAAGTCAAGTACACTCTGGAGGAGGTAGACGTTTGTCATCACTGACAAAGTGTACAATCATGAATGTAAATACTGATGGTTTACCTTAAGATACAACCTGATGGTAATACTCAAATGCTAAAATTAGACTTTCCTTTTTTTAAAAAAACAGCACACAGCATATAACAGCACACCCCTGTGTGAGTTTTTTAGTCGATCACAAACTGAAATGGTGGATAGATATTGAGTGTAATAGCAAAAATAAAAATTAAAAAAATGAAAAAAAAAAAAAAGCTTGCGAAGCTAAAGTAACTCAAATAAATACTTTTTACAACCATGGTGAGCAGAAAAGCATCTCATAATACAAAACCTTTCAAATGTGATATACAGTATATATGTGTAGAAGTCCATTCTTCTGTAGAAGCCCAGGATCTGGATCTGAGCCTACAGACGGCAGTGGGATATTGGAAAAATCAAGTCTGGTCTTTTTCTAATCCGTTTTCTTTTCCCGAATGTTTTTAGCACCATTCTGTACATGATTTTTTGATTAAATCATTTTCTAAATGCGCAGATATAAACTTGATGGTGTGCATATTATGCGGTCCTAAATTTAACTTTTTAACAAAAAAAGCTAAACTTGTTAACAACACATCCTGTATTTGTTTAGACAAATAGAGTTGAAGGTATAATTTTGAATGTTTCTACCTTGATTGTTTTTTATTCTCAGACTACAGTATACTCAGGTTTTTCAATCTCCATTTAAAATGGTCAAGGTAATAACCTGATGATGAAAAAATAAACCCTCCTGCTGTACAATCTTCATTGTAATATTAGACGACGTTATTTAAAAGCAAACAAGGCCACACTGACGCATGTGGTTGCATGTTTTTGCAGCTTAAATGGAACCCATGTGAATCATGCTTTTTAATTTCTGTCTGTCTTGTTTCATTGAACCATCATGATTATGGCGCCGGCATGACTGCGCGCAACTGCTAACAAGGAAAAAAGAAAGACGGAAAGAAAACAAGGCAGGATGGAGATGTGTTTTGATAGATAAAATTTGAAAAAAAAGTTTATCAAACTTTTCCAGTCCATGTGGGGGGAAAAAATTATCACTAAGTTTATTTCCTCTGAAATGGTTCTGTTTTTATTGTTGGTACCTGGGAAACATGTACTGTATCTAGCCAACTTCCAGAAAGCTACAGTAAAGTTCCACTTACTAAATAAAAAAAATGTTCTAATGCGCGTAAAGCGGATAAGCTCCATCACCTGACGAGTAGTAATGAAAATTAATTGAGGAACACAAATTCTCAGGCAGTTTATCATATCTAATAAACTGAATCCTAAGTGCCATTAATTTATTCGCAGTCCTGTAACCTCAGAGTTTCAAGTTGCCAATAATTCCTAAGTTCCTGCCACATTCTCAAATAATCCATGTCATAGATTCCCATGTTACCTTTATCGCCGCTTGTCATCTCATTTGCTTAATTCATGTTTTAATGTCGCGCGTAAACAGGTCCATTTTTCTCACATCCACTTAACAGAAACGCGAGCGATCTCATCCAGCGGTGACGCAACCGGCCGCAAATGATGGCCGCTAAAGAGCAGGACACCTTCAACCGATGGCTTCCAATGCGATTAAGTGTTAGCGAGACGCTTATCTCGGGAGCTAATCGCACGTTTATCAGGAGGATGCTAATCGACTTAGGTCTTTTCTCTGGCGACGTACGTCGCTAAAGATGACCTCGCATTACGGGGAAAACCCATCCGTAGCGAGTGCACGGTAAATGACTGAGGTGCACCAGGAACGAAGCTAAAGTTTCACGCTAATAAGCACTCAGGGCTACATGATATATGCTTATTGTTTTGGCGCGGCTCATGTCACGGCGAAAGTTCAAGTTTTTGGGAGGAAAAAAAAATGAAAGAGCTGAAAACATAGTAATGTTCTTTTCTAATTTATAATCGTGTTCTTAACTTTAGTCTAATGCCACCGCTGAGAAATATGTAGCACAAGCTCTACGTGATCGTGTTGCTAGATTTGCCAGGGTTTTGCTCGTACAGTGAGAAAACACTGATTACACGGTGAAGCTTATCCAGGGAAGGAGCATGTGTCTTTAAAATAGATTTGCATCATGAAAGAAAATCGCTGGCTGAAATCAAATGTGCTATTGTGAGCCAGGAGGAAGTTGTTGCTTCGAGATATCACACCAGTTCCTCTCGCCCGATCTGGCTATCCAACAGGCATTTCAGTGTCCCATGTATCGCGGAGACTCTTCGTATTGTCTGAAGTAGCCTTCCGTAAAACCTGTGTTCTCATAGTACATAGTGGTTTATACTGTGTTTCTTCAGTGATTCGTGTTTACATTGCTGGTCATTTCCCATTCCTGTTATGTGTCTCAATCTGTAATTGACTTGAGAGTAAGTGTTATTGTAAGCCATGTGAGTCGCATGTCTCTCGGGAGCCTGTTTTGACTTGTCCATTATGTTTAAAGATAAAAAATAGGGGAAAAAAAAAAAAGACAGGCGAAGTGGCTAGTATATGTATTCATAGCTGGAAATGCTGAATGGCTATGAAAACCATAACAGAGACGACATGATTGGTTGTTAGATTAGAGCATTTCCAGTAACGCCCTTAGCTTCCTGAAAATATCTTTAACCAAGGATGCGTTGTTGTTGTTGTTTGTTTGTTTTTGTTTGTTTTGGTTTGCCAGCGCAATTAATTTTTTTCTTCTTGGTAAATTTTCTCTGATGTTTACTTCTGTGGGTTTTTTTTCCCATTTATTCCATACATATTTTATGCCTTATGCACGGGTGTTCAAGTCAAACTGGGATTTGTGATTATAGGAGTAAAGCCAATTGATGTGTACAGAAGACTTTGAGCACAGTACAGTGATGAGACTCAGCCCCGTATGCCCGTGAATAATGACCCTGGCAGAGGTGGCTCGAAGCCCACCCCGTGAGAATTCAGCGATCCTTGAAAAGGAAAAAAATATATATTAAAAGGAATATAAAAAAATAATAATTTTGTCTCCAAAAAACACCATTTGCACATTACAGGAACTTGGCCGGGAGTTATTGCGACATCCATGTACAGTCCTGACCTCACTGCAAGACATTTCCACATGTTTGGGACATTGAAGGAGTTCCTGGGAGGCCAGCGTTTCAGATGTGAAGGTAGCAGTCGATCATGGCTCCGGTACTGAGAAATTTTTTGACCTTGATGGTATTCAAGCACTTGTGAATCTCTGGGATAAGTGCATTAGTGAAGCAGGGATTATATAGAGAAATAAAGTCAGGTTTTACTCTCATAACTGCGTTCTGTTATTCTGCACAATCAAAAGTCCTGGTTCGACTTGAACGACCCTCGAAATTTTCCACTTTTATATTTTTATCCTCCATGCTCAGATCTGCGCTAACACGTTTGTTTTCATGTTCTACTGTGTGCTCATTTCTTATGTTCCATGTTTGTCTGTTTCCTCGTGTTCTATTTTCGTTTCTGTGCTCCATTTGTTTTCGTGTTCATTTCCGTGTTCAATGTTTTTGTTTCCGTGTTCTATGCTCATTTCCATTTTCCTGTCTTCATTCAACATTTGTTTTTTAGTCTTCATTCGCATCTGTGTCTTCCAGTTGTGTTCCATGTTCATGTGTTTTTCATGTTCACTTGTGTTCCATGGCCTTTTTTATGTTCAGTTTTTTCTTCTCCATGTCTTCTACCTAGTTCTACGTTCTGTCTTCTATTTTCTATTGTCCTGCGTTCCTTTTAAATAACTCCATGTTCGTTTCCATGTCCTTCCTGGGGCTGGGACGGTTCCATGTGATGAACTACCATGCTCAGTGCAGGTGTTTGAATACGTTTCCAGGCACATGCGCAGACATTAGTGGGGCCTCAGGGGGTTAAAAAAAAAAAAAAAAAAAAACTGCAACCCACCAAACCACAAACCCACCAGATGCCATTCCACACACACATGCACCATAGCCACCACTTCTAACCCAATGTTTTCACACCACCATACTGTACATAATTGCACACTCTGTCCACAACATGGGTCCTGTTTAGCGTTTAACGTGTAGCATGTTGGTCAGTGTTGAGTTACGATTAGTGGCTTCTTCTTCAACAGAGAGATGTTTCTTTAGCATTTCTAGGGAAAGTTTTTGGTCTACTCTTTCTCTCTCTCTTGCGCATACACACTCATTCTCTATGCCGCCTATCCTGTACAGGGTCACAGGAGGTCTGGAGCCTCTCCCAGGGGACTCGGGCACTAGGCAGGGTGTACTCTAGACAGGGCAACAATTCATTCATTCATTTTCTTTACCGCTTATCCTGTTCAGGGTTCTGGGAAGCCTGGAGCCTATCCCAGGAGATTCTGGGCACGAGGCGGGGTACATCCCGGACAGGATGCCAATCCATCGCAGGGCACGGCAACAATTCTGTTTTTTTTTTTGTTTTTTTTTCGATCAAGAGACTCTTTGTAAAGAACTTTTTTTTTAAATGCCAGTTTTATTTTTAAATCTTCTGATTGCTACTGTGAATGTTGATTCATTTCCAAACTCTGGTGGACAGAAAATAAATTGTAGAAAAGTTCTTGCCTTACCAACCTTATTGTGCTGGGTTTCAACATGATTTATGAGGTACCTCAGATGGTGAAAAGTTGAACAGATGGAATGAGAGATGAGAGATGTGTACATGGTGTTTGGGGTGAACAGGCAAGGTTTTGTAATGGCAGGTTAGAGTGAATGAATGCATGGATTTTTTCTTTTTTTTTAGTTTTGTTTTAGTTTTTTCTCGCTATTTTAAGAGACAGCATTATCTGATAATGCCTTGTTTTTGCCACCTCTGATGAGTCCTTTGATATGGTGCAAGTGGAAACTGGTTTTCGTGGAGAACTTGGCAGAAACCTATTTTGCGTAGGTGATGAAAACTGGAGGATGCAGCTGCTTCAAGGCCACCTCGACCAAAATATCGTCAGCCAAACCCATATTCGCGACCTCGCTCTCGTGTTCGAGTGCTCGCTATTTCCCTGCGTGATAGACTCGCGCTGAGAATATCTGTCGTGAGCGGGTTTTGATGTCCCTGATTTGCGAATAGGAACTCTGAGGATCCAAATCTCAATCAGCACTTCCAGGGTGGGGCAAAAATAAGAAAAAAAAAAAAAAACCTGATGAAAACCAACTGACAAGTCGTATATCTCAACCTAGCATTACTACCTTTGCGTTTGGCATTCTTGGAATTTTCTAGCTTTGAAAGTCATCTTTTGGTGTGGGGTTACATTTTCATGCACTGTGTTATTACTAACTAACCTCTCATTCATTCCTGCTCAGGCCAAGTCAAACACACTACATGTTTCAACATTCAGTCTTGACAGATTTAATAACAGATATAATATTGCCTCTTTCATTGTAGATAGAAAGAATCGTTCTTTTTTTTTTTTTAAAAACATACATTAAATTATGCATATTTTTTGTTTTTGTTTTGCACTGAACCAAAGAACGTTCTGTTTAAATTGTCCGTAATGAAAAGTGTCCCTGAGTTTCATTTGGCATGTAGATACATTATTCCTTGAAAGCTCTTATTAATTAGGACCCCAGCCAATGACAACAGACGTCTAGGACAGAATTCTCACATATTCCACGGTCTATTTAAATCTGCACATGCATTTGTTCTCCAATTACTGTTACCTGTTTGGTGTTCATCTGGTGAGCGTGAGGAAGTCCGTATAAAAGACAAAAAGTCATTTTAAATGGCTATCTGAGGCACGTTTTCCTGTCCTGATTCACTTGATTAGTATTTTACTAGGCCCCCGTGCCGTAGTGCTTTCAGGTAATTAGTCAGAAATAGCCTGAGCTCCTCATTTATCTCAGAGAGGAAACATACTTCCTACTCCATAAACTGAAATGAGAACCACATATGCACAGAAACACAAACTGTGCTTCATCTGATACCACGAAATCATGCAAACACCGACATTAGTGCCAGGCTCTGATCTTCCACTCGCCCGAGGAACAAGTAGGGAAAAATTGAGTGCAATTTGCACTCAGTAAGTGAGGCATGAAAGGTCCTAGCCTGAGAGTGATGCCTATTTTTTTTCTCATTTTTAATAAAACCTAGATATACTGTAGTATATACTGTATATATGACCAAAGTAATAATATGCACAGAAACTGTCTAACAAAATGTACTGTATCTCGGTCAAAAGGTTTTGTTTGGAAACCATGGAAACACTGTGTAAAGTATTCATTATCTATCTTCTTGCTTTGAAATCAAACAGATCAAACAGCTACTAAATCAATCTTCACAGAATGCTGGCGCCCATTAGTAAATAAATAAGTAAATAAATAAATAACTGTGAAGCATGACTCTTTTCTTCCCAGTAAGCCACAGATCTCATGGCTTCCTTGCATTGCCAAATTCAATTCTAAATATAGCCTATCCAAATATTTTTTTTTCTTTTTTCTTTTCTTGCTTTTCTTTATGTACAGTACACCGATCAGTCATAACATTATAATGCAAAACATAATGTGCCGTATTGCGTGGGCTTAACGGTGGCTCTGGCCGCTCTTGACGTGGCTCTGTTTTTTTGCTGTGGGTTGCGGGGAGGGGCCACCGTGGATCGGATATGTTTTTTTTTTTTTTCAATAGAGTTCCATGGGAGCTCGATAAGATTGGGATCTGGGGAATTTGGAGGCTGGGATAGCAGCCTTGGGCTCTTTGCCTAACTGGCTCCATGCATGAAGGGCTCTGGGGCCTTGGGTGTTCTGGTGCCTTTCCATCATCATCATTATCATCAGAATGGACTTTTTTGGCGAGATGTGCTGCATTGGATTTTGTGTGGGATCAGACAGGACAGGCTGGTTCCTGTGGGCATGGGAGAGGCTTGGGTACCCATGATCCTATCCATTTTACTATTTTTACTACAGTCCTATTCGATCCAGTTTACTGGTATATTATTAACAAATAAATAACATATTAATGATATGTGGTTAATATTACGGCTCATCAGTATACATGCATGCACCTCATGAATGTATCAATTCCACAAAGAAAACAACCTGGCAAAAAAAAAAAATTTAACCACAGAATCACATAAAAAGGTAAATGAGGGGAAACATGCAACAGTAACCAACTCAAACTGCATGACAAAAAAGGAGATGGAGACCTTATAGCATTGATGACATTGTATCGTGAGGGTGCTGGAGTTTAAGGCAAGATGTGTTTGATTAAGATTCTTGGATCTCCCCAAAGAGTCCCAGATTAAAGCCTTGGACTCAGACAGAAGAAAAGGGCAGAATGGGAATGTGTACAAAATTATACAGAAATGCAGGCAGTGGTTAAGCATGAGATGGAAAATTAAGAGTAACAAGTGACAATAGAATGAACAGGAAGAGATAGAGGATAAACAAGACAATCTGCCCAAGCTATTAACTATTGGCCCATAACACTGACTTCCTTCATTAAGAGGCTAAGAGGCTAATTATACCAGAAATATAACTTAAATCAGAAGCAGCCTTCAGACGTCAACGTATACATCATTTTGTTGACTGACATCATCTTCCCAGCAATCAAATCAATTCCACTTTATTTGTTTAGAGCTTTTAAATATAGACGTTTTCACAAAGGAGTTTTACAAGAATGAGACTACATGGGGAAATGCAATCTTTAGGATATCCAGGCGATCCATGGGTTAAGAACATCTGGCTTGTGCACAACTCGTATCTATGGACAAACCACCGTGATGTCAAGTATAATAAAGAGTGAGTAAAACACACTGATTTGTAATAACAAACACACATTACTTTGTGACACTCATTTGCCATTAACATTATGTGAAGTGCGTTATGTGGAGACATTTTGTTTTCCCTGGGAAGCATGCTTCCAAAGCAGAAATCTGATGCAAGTAGTACATCAAAAAAAAGGGAGTGGAAATGATAAAGTAAATGAAAAGTGGTGAAATGTCTCCAGGTTCCGGGCTTGATTTCCACCTCGGATCTGTGTGCATGGACTTTGCATGTTCTCCCTGTGCTTGGTGGGTTTCCTACAGGTACTCCGGTTTCCTCTCACAGTCCGAAAACATGTAAGTAAAGCTACAGTAATTGGCGTTCCCAAATTGCCCAAACTGTGTGAATGAGAGTGTGAGTGTATGTATTTTTGTGTGTGCCCTCTGATGAATTGGCAACCTGTCCAGGGTGTACCCCACCTCGTGCCCTAAGGCTCCTGGGACAGGCTCGAGGCCCACCGAGACCCTACGTAAATAAAGGATAAAGCGGTATAGACGATGAGACGATGAGACTTCAAATGTTTTAGTGTACAGTACTGAGCTGCCCTTTATTTCTTCATATTTTGCTTCCATAGAGCCAGACTTTCTTGGATGTTTTAAGGTAGTCTGAAGGATGTTTTTAGCTCTCTTTTTCGGCAAGCTTTTGTCTCTCATTTTCAGTTCGGTCCCTGAGCAGTTTCAGAGGAGTGCTTTTTGATTAGCACACAGTGACCTACGAATTGTGTAATTATAAAAAGCATTTAAATTGACTATGGCATAAACCAGTGAGAAACAGGTGCAGATGTTGACGGGTGATCAGGCCGGTGATTAGTATACTGGTGATACTGAATGCTGAGTGGTTGGAACAGACAAGAGGGGAAACGAGGTTGCTGCTGAGGTTGTTACATAATCAACCAATTTTTTCAAATGGTATTTTTAGCCACTTTACAGCCTGTGGCAGTGAAATAATTGTTTCTGTTTTATATGCCTAGAATTGTAAAATATATCCCATATACTGAGACAAATATTTGACTGAAGCTACAAATTCAACCTGTACAGTTGAGAACATCTACAGCCTCAAAAAGCTCCAAGGTGAAGAAGACGAATGGACATCCAGTCGTCCGACACGTACACCACCGTGATAGTTTTACGGTCACTCTTAAACACAGGTGCTCCAGCTGTTTTTGTCCTTCCTTTAAGTTTGCCAACGGCACAAAAGTCATGATCCTTAAATGATCTTAAGGAAGGTGAAACTCCACATAGCACGGTACACTGATGACCTGTACGTCAATATCAGTGTAACAAGTGTGTGTGGACTCAAATAGAGAAGTAGCTTTAGACAGCTGGGTAAATCAAAATATGTTAAAAAAATCTTCTATCTTCACTTGTTCACTTCCAGCTGGAGGATACTCTGAAGTGCCTGTCCAGCTGTCCTTTTCATATAGATCCCTTACCTGTACACATTCCTCGGAACCTGTAAGAACCTGTCTACCTTTCTTTTCCACAGAAAATCGCCCTTCTGAACAGACCCTTTTCACCATCGCAACTCTTTCTATAGATTTGGGGAATGGTATTTGATTAATGATGTTCTGTCTCCATGTCTTCTTCTATTCCCTCTGTTCCTGAGATTCAGTCATTAGTCACAGAGGGTAACCTGAATGCCTGTGCATTTGCACCATCTTGACCGGGGCCTGTCTAGTGGCTTGGACATTTTCTACATTGTTCTTTCACAGGATGATGACTGATGGAGATTTTGAGTGTAACATACAGAGCGCACCAGACCCATTCTACTCAACAGGTCAATCATAACCAGAATCGGGTCAGAAATAATTATTCATTAGTGACACCACGGATCTGATGTTTTGAAAAATAATAATGCCAGAAGGTACAGTACTAGGACTTACTGGTTTAAGAACAGAAAATACACTCTAATCCTTAGTTCCTTGCATGAAAATATTCGCTAATGTATAAACCAATTTGGAGCAAAATCCTAAAATTCTTCTAAATGTCAGCTAGAGTATGGTTTATTCTGTACTGTATTAAAGCCTGCTTTGACATAACACACTTTAAACACTTTTTAAGATCTAATGTTGTTATTGTTTTTTTGTTGTTGTTTTTTTGTCCCAGGAAGTGACCCACAACCTCATGTGGTTCTCACACCCTCCACCCTGTATGGTCATGAAATGCGCCTTAGATCTGCTTTGTGAATTTAACCTTTCGTCTAATGCTGCTGTTTAGGCTGGATGTCTGAGACAGAGATCCTCAATAACACGACACAGTGGTGGAGCTTTTACAGAGATTCAAGCACAGGATTCCACAGAGCTCCTGGAGAAAGATCTACTGAAATGAAAATGAAAAGAAAACTTATTGAGGGATAAAACACTCAGAGCATGATGTTATGAGAAAACAAGCAACAATGGGGTGGTGTACTGTAAGATGGCATGATCTGGGCGCAGAGTCTGTTTTCGAGCACTTTATGCCCCTTATACCCACTGATCGTCCATGACATTACAATGCAAAATTTTATGCTCGGTATTGTTTATGTTCCCCTTGTGCCACAAGGGGAATGACCTCATAAAACCTCTCGGGGTGTACTGTTTTGTCTGGCACCAGCTCTATGGATTTTGGAGGCCAGGTTGGCAAGCTAGGGGATTTTGCCTGCTAGGCCCCACAGCCTTAACTTTTGGTTGGCATAAGTGAGCCTTAGGTGCCCGAGATCCTGTCATCAGTTTCCTGCTATACAATTGATATTATGACTGACAGTACAGTCAACGAATTATGAATTATGAATGTACAGTACAAACCACGTTCAGCTGATCAGAGTGAGACCTGACACTTCTTTGTAATCACTTGATCTGATGCGATGCAAAAACTCATTTAGCTGCGACACCGGGCTTTAAGAGTTAACCAAGTTACTCCTTCTCCCTAGCACACATCTGTAAGAACATTATAACCAAACTGGTCAGATTTTCCACCCGGTGTTGATCTAATCACATACTGTAAAAACTATTCAGCAGACAAGATTTTCTCTTCAACTGTAAAAGCTTCAGCTAATGTAAGCTGGTGTTTCATTTATTGTATTTGCATTATAATGGACTCGGTCCTGTCATCTTCATATTACCCTGCAATTTGCACACTGTTTATTAATGTAACATGTTATTTTATGGGTGTCCCACAAAGACCAAAGTATGTATTTGGTGAAAATATATAAATAACAGAATTTATGTTACCCAGAGATCTGGCACAGATTATAGTACAAATCCACCATGAGCAAAACATATTTCAGCTGCTTTCAGTATTACTCATATTACCTGCCGTTCATCTTATAGGCGCTATGCAGTTAAATGATCCCTAGATCATTACGTTCTCTAACATTTCCCATTTCTGCTTCATTTCATATCCAATTTAATCTGTGGCACATGTTTTGAGCTGAGCTTGCAAATCCTTCAGGATTGCCAAAAACCAGCTCCTGCCCAGATTGCTGTTTCTCAGATGATCGTGGCTGTGTGCAGCTGTGAATACACATGTGCATCATTTTCATTAAAAAAAATAAAATAAATCGATTCCTGCTCAGATGACTGAAGTGAGCCATTCGTGGTCATCTTGCCGGGTGTCGCATTTATGAGTTCACTGCCACGTCATTGTCTGATTGGATAATTGCATAGGAGCATGCCTGATATCGTTCAAGATTGTAAGCTAATGTTCAGAATGTGGGGAGAAATATGATCTCAGGAACTCTGACTATAGTATAATTGTTGATGACAGATGCTTGAGTTTGAGTATTTCAGAAACCTCTTGAGATGTGCAAGAGTGAAATATTTCATCATAAGAAACAGGTTCAACTCACAGGAAATCTACACTCATATAAGCACTCTTTACAACCGTGGTGAGCAGAAAAGCATCTTAAAACCAGTGAACCTTGAAGCCAGCTAGAATGACAAAAGGAATCTGTTTTACTGCTGTCAGTTAAAAAAAAGGAATCTGAGGCTACATCGTGGACAAGCTGAAAAAAAAAACTGTCCAAACAGGAACCTACCAGTTTCAGTGAACCTGTGCCGCTTGTAGCCGCAGATTCCTGTTCTTGGCTGACAAAATTAGAACCCAGTGTTGTCTTCACGATACGCATTACGGCCATCAGCATATCATCACTGTTACTGAGCAGCAGTTACAACTGCTCAGACTTCATACGAATGCAGTTGAGTTTGATTGGTGTAGACAGGTGGGAATGTGAATAAGGACAAATTTACAAAGGTATTTTGGCAGCCGAAGGAAAACATTAATAAACGTTAATAGTTTATTACCAGCATGTTGATCTATGGTGCAGTAGAGAGAATTAAGGGCCTTGCACATGCCGAACCCAAGAGTGGCAGCTTGGCAGTGCTGGGATATGAACACAACCTTCTGATCAGTAGTCCAGAACCTTACTTCTAAGTATTGACCTCTGAGATGCCTTGGCCCATTATCTCTATCATCTCTAATTAGAGTAAACATGGTCATGTCATGTGCTCTGGCCAATGTGCCAGGGTGTATTCACATCTAGCGCCCAGGATTAGTTTCGTGAAATCACAGCAATCCTGACTAGGATAAAACTTTACTGATGATAAATGAGGGGGACTAGCCAAAAGACAAAGAAGAAGAAGAAATGAACATATTCCTGTAGGTTTTATTGAATATTTAAGCCACATTTAAGGAACTGGCATGCATCGATGTATATCAATGGGTGTGTTTTAAAAGGATGCCTATGCTCAGGTCCATGCTAGGAACTCTGAGGCGTCTTCATTACCAGCTGCGCTATAACAAGATAACAACATTTCAATAGCAGATGACCCACTATTTACATCAGGATAAATAAAATAAAATAGAAACCAAGGACATGTTTTTTTTTTTAGATACCTTAATCCACTGGATGTATAAGGTTATGTTCATATTCTCACTCACTTACTTATCGTCTATACCGCTTTATCCTGTATTCAGGGTCGCGGGGGGCCTGGAGCCTATAATAGGAGGCTTAGGGCACAAGGCGGGGTACACCCTGGACAGGGTGCCAATCCATCGCAGGGCACACACACGTGCACACACTATGGGCAATTTGGGACCGCCAATTAGCCTAACCTGCATATCTTTGGACTG
>JAOVVB010000036.1:5122054-5150490 GCA_028570985.1 Heterobranchus longifilis
AACCTTTTTTTTTAAACTAAGTGAATGCACTTTAATTGGCAACACACACACACACACACACATATATAGATACATATACTGTATATATTTATTATTGTTGTTTTTTTTCCCATTTAATGGTCTAATGATAGTGGAAGTGTATATACTGTAAAATGATTAACTGACTATGTGCTGACGTGGCTTTAAATGCTTAGTGGCATTAAATGATTATTAAGGAAATTTGGCAGAAAATTTTATTGACTATTCCTTAATGAAATGATAAAACTTACTCATGTGAAATCATCGTGACTCTGTCAGTATTCAATCTCAGATCAATAAGAGGTGAAAAGATGCTGGATGTACAAGATGGCTGAGAAAGATGCAAAAGCAATTAAAAAAAATTGTTATACATTTTCTAAATAAATGCAGGAAAACAGAGCGCAAAATAGAGCTCAAATTAGAATTCAAAAACAGTCAGGTATTACAATACAGGTAACAATACAAGGTCTTTTGGCTTGAGCTTCACAATGGAGGTCACTTCGTTGAACGCTGACATAGGCTCCATAATGCAGGCTGCCACTTTCCTCTTTGGCTTAAACTTGGCAGTGAAGTTGTTCTCTAACATGTTCTCAGCAGTGGAGGACCCTGAGTTGGAGTGGGACACCTTGTTGGTCTCAAGCTAGAGCCAGTTGGGATGGTCCCCTTCTTGGCCTTAGGTTGGAGCCTGGATGTGGATGTTGCCTTGTTGGGTTCTGGTCTGAGCTCTGTTTGAAACTCTGCCTCACTGGCTCCTGATATGAGCTCCACTGTGTAGGCCATGGTGAGTGAGTACTGAGGCTTGTCTGTCCTTGGGTCACCGGGTTTTCTGCTCATAGGCATGCTGGGCCTATATGCTGGTACAACATGATCCTTATCCATTCTTTCTTCTTATGATTTCTTTGTTCACCAGGTATCATCAATAAAATCGGCACTGTAATTGGATCCAGGTCTTAAAGGAAGTGCATGGTAATCCTGGTATTGTGGCACTCCTGCTTTTCCAAGACTAAAGTGCAAAAACAGGAACTAGATGAAAAAAATTAAGCAACAACGTAGACACAAAAGACTTGGTAAAGGAAAGTCAAAGAATTACTTGAATAGCCAACTAGTCAAAGGAGAGAACTTGAAACAGCTGTGAACAGTGATGACAGGGATGACTTAGGGAGACAAGGCTGGGAAGAAAACAAGACCGGAATCAAAATAGGATGTGTGTCAATTTAAACAAACATAACAGTTTGTAAATCAGCACTGTACTTCTGTGAGACATGTTGGGCGCCGAAATCTACGGCATGCGGTGCTCAGCAGGGGAAGGAACCCTGACAAGAAGAAGCTCATCAGTTTATGATTTAAAGTATACATGTTTATTTGGATTACTGGATTTAAAAAAAAAAAAATAATAAATTAAATTGCCATTAATGGCATGCCAGGAACTATTACAGTATTTGTTCTGGAATTAATTTGAAACTTGTCCGGTAAGGCATCATGTCCTCTGTTGTTTCTTCACTGATGTGTTTGGTTTGTAATGCTCCTCTTTGGTCAAGCACTACTCATCATACACTCAATTTATCATAACCGGACTGAGGACTGTTTACTTCACATCAGTTAAGAGAAACAATATGTAAACAGAAACATCTGAGATCAAAGCTCTTTTTTTTTTATTTTTATCATTTCTGTCATGGATCTTCAAGCACGCTTTTAAAGTTCATCTTAGAATATGTTGAAACAACTGGACAAATTATTCAATAATGTTTTTTTTTTCATCATTACAGCAATATTTTGTTGTATGCATTCAATCGAAAATGCGCTCGATGTGCATGGCATATTGTTTGCCATTTGATTGAAGCGCCTTTATTTTGAACTTTTGACACCCTACGAAACAAAACAAAAGTTAAAGAAACTGATACTCTTCCACTCAGAAATTTCATTTTTATCGTTTCTACACATCTCTTTCAGAACTTTCATGATGTTCAGGTTGCACCACATTCCTGACCAGCACTGAACTCTTCTCTCAGTCTATTTAAGGCTTCATACAACGGATGATGCGCTGACCGTATACAGTACGTAAGTGTTCGTCAGGAATTCAACACAGCACCCAATCACATTTAATTAAATGCTCTATTATCCAAATATAGTCAAGAAGATCACCGAACAGATAAACAGCACTGTGAAATATTTGATTCGATTTTCTGTTGGATTGGTTTTCAAGTTACATAATTCACGTAACAGTTCTTAGGTTTATAACTTCGCTTCACATCTGGTCTGTGTGTTTAGACTATTTTTGGAGTAGCTGATGTAAAGGTTGCTTCTGAGGCTGCTGGATTTATTGTTTCAGGATCAAGTATGGCAGAGATTTATTGTGTTCCTTTGCAGTCTTGATTCTTTAAAGTTTTCCATACATATTGTATTAAACACATAAAGGGTATAGTGGTGCAGTGGTTAGTATTGTTGCTTAACAGCTCTAAGGCCCTGGTTTGAGCCTGTTCTCAGGTTTCGGTCTGTTTCTAGGAATGTTCTCCACATGGTTTTCATCCTAAAAACAAGCTCATATGTGAACTGCCTATGGGAAGGTGTAAATGTACGGTATGGACGGTTGATGCTGGAATGCCATCCAGGTATCCTGGGTATAGTCTTTATTTATGTCTTTGGTCGTAGGATATGAGCTGGATCTGCAACTCTGACGAGAATACACTGATTAAATTTAAAACATTACAACCACTTAGGTTTTAGATTTCACCTTGTGCCACCAGGGTGGCTTTGGCACCTTGGGATGTGTTTTCACAAGACTTTTGGCGAACATTGGCAGCGGATCCAAGTTCAATCTTTGTCTGATGCATCCCATGGGTGCCAATCGGACTGGGATCTGGGGAGATTGAAAGATGGACCTTGTGCACAGTGGTCTGTGGTGCATTTGGTGTTCTGGTGCCTTTCTATCATGGAAAGCATGGAATTCTATCAGCAAATTGTGCCCCATTTTTTTTTTATCATCAGATTGAACAGGCTGGACTTTGGTCCCTGCACACAGTAGGTGAGCCTTGGGTATTAGTTTACTGGTATATAATTGATTAATTTATCCATCTAGGAACCTCGGTGGTCCAACTAGGGACTGTGGAGGCCAATTGTATTTATTCCCATTTTCCGACCATGTTAGCCATGACTGGCTATGATATACTAGCCTCTCAACATTCACACATGCATTCACAGACAGCGGACAATTTGGGACCACCAGTTTGGGACCACCAGCCTAATCTATGTGTCTTAGTGACACCGGTCACAAAAACGAGAAATATTGCATATTTGCGAATCTTTGCGTCTCCGGCTCAGAAGACAACATGGTTTACATCTGGAACTTGCAGACTAAGGAGATCGTAAAGAAGCTGCAGGGTCACACAGATGTCGTGATCTCGACTGCCTGCCATCCGACAGAGAACATCATTGCGTCAGCAGCACTAGAGAACGACAAGACCATCAAGCTGTGGAAGAGCGACTGCTACAGTAGAACACATGCAGGATTTATTATTGTTGCTTTTTTTGGAGGAAACCGGAGTACACAGGGGAAACCCACCAAGCATAGGGAGAACATGCAAACTCCATGCACAAAGACCCCGAGGTAGGAATCGAACCCAGACCCTGGAGGTGCAAGGCAACAGTGCTAACTTCTAAGCCACCATGCTGCTATATGATTGAAAACGAATGATAATATGGTAATGTTATGTTGTGTTAATGTTACAGCTTATATGTTACTGAAGACGGCTAAATGGAGAAACATTGAGCATGTTGGTTGTTTTATATGCATCCTACATAATGTAACGCTTCACAAAAGTGTCATCATAATGCTTGACAAACGTTTGGGAGGAAATTACATTCATTTTGTTATGAAATTAGTCATTTATAAACAGCTACACCCATGTTCTTGTATGCAATCGTTTTGCAATTTTGACAAATTACTGAAGTACACATTGGAAAACAAGGCAGAATATTTCACAGTAATCTGTTTGTTCTCTAACAAAGTCTGGACGCCAGCAAGCCAGAAACTACACTGCTAAATAAACTAAAATTAAGGACCAAAACATAAGCCACCAGAGCCAAATCTAACTCCAGCATGACAGTACAGCCAACAGCATTAATCAGCTCTCTTTCTCTCTCTCCCCCAGATCCTTTTTTCACACCCACCTGGTAGATTTTCCCAGTTTGTTTTTGTTTCTATCAAGGGATAATTAGCGCTCATTGTATTGTCACAGCCGTTTCCGTAACCGCAGACCGCAAGTGATCCCCCCCAGACTGTGGAGAGCTTGAAAGGTAGCGTCGCAGATCCCATCGTCCACCCGTCGGCTACGCGAACTTCATTAGTCCGTAGCACGCGAGCACCAATTCACAAATTTATTTACACTCTCATCAAGGTGGTCATTAAAAAGCTACATGTTTTCTCAATAATTAAATGATGTGTGTGAGTTTTGTGTTTTTTTAACATGAAAGAAAATATCTTTGATTACTGTTACAGGTTAAATCATTATTAATGGGTTTAAATAGCATGATAATGATTTGGAAGTTATGTGATTTAAAACCTGGGGCCATGTCGGTGTTTTACAGCTTACTGCACAGTTACTGCACATATGGTATATTGGTATATATAATATTTACTGCATTTACATTTTTTTTGTATTTTCTGTCCTTCTCATGCAGCATCGAGCGATAGATAGTCCCCACTCCGGAGATATATCCGTTGTTTCTGTTGCAGTGTGTTCAGAAAGTCTCTCCGCAGCAGCCATGTAGTAGTAGTGCGTTGACGCGCTCTTGCTTAGCACCATCAGTCTGTTTGACGGACTGTATGCGAGTTCTTTGCTTAACGTCAGACGTGTTTTTTTGTGCGAAAATGTTAACCATCAAAGAACGTGTTTTTCTAGTGCAGAACGTGTTTAAAGCAGGCAATAAATACACGGATTTAGGTCATGGAAAATTTCAAGCAGATTTTCTGGAGACAAGAATACCATATTGTGGTACTGCGCGAGATTTAATAAAAAAAAATTATAAAAATACATGAGTGGGAATAATAATGAGTTTCATTAAACAAATATTTTCCCATAACCTACTATACACATCCACTGCAACAACATCCAATACTTAATCCATAGGGTTTAAAATGATGTTGGCCCACCCTTTACAGCTATAACAGCTTCAATTCTTCTTGGAAGGCATTCCACAAGGTTTAGGGGTGTGTTAATGGGAATATTTGGCCATTCTTCCAGAAGCGCATTTGGAGAAGGTCTGGCTCGCAGTCTCCGCTCTAACTCATCCCAAAGGTGTTCTGTTGGGTTGAGGTCAGGACTCCGTGCAGGCCAGTCAAGTTCTTCCACACCAAACTCGCTTATCCGTGTTTTTATGGACCTTGCCCAAACTGTTCCCACAAAGTTGGGAGCATGAAATTGTCCAAAATGTCTACGTATGCTGAAGCATTCAGAGTTCTTTTCACTGGAACTAAGGGCCCGAGCCCAATGACTGAAAAACAACCCCACACCATATTCCCCCTCTGCCAAAGTTTACACTTGGCAAAATGCAGTCAGACAAGTACTATGCTCCTGCCAAACAGAGAAGTGTGATTAGTCACTCTAGAGAACACGTCTCCACTGCTTTACACCATTGCATCCGATGCGTTGCATTGCACTTGGTAATGTAAGGCTTGGATGCAGTTGCTCGGCCATGGAAACCCATTCCATGAAGCTCTATAGGCACTGTTCTCGAGCGAAGCTGAAGGCCACATGAAGTTTGGAGGTCTGTAGTTATTGACCCCGCAGAAAGTTGCCAACCTCTGTGAGCTATGCATCTCAGCATCCGCTGACCCCACCCGTGGCCTACCACTTTGAGGCTGACTATCTGTGGTTCCCAATCACTTCCACTTTGTTATAATACCACTAACAGTTGACTGTGTAATATTTAGCAGCGGGGAATATTATGACTGGACTTATTGCACAGGTGGCCTCCTATGACGGTACCACGCATGAATTCACTGAGCTCCTGAGAGCATTCGATTCTTTCACAAATGTTTGAAGAAGTAACCATGTAACCATGAAAGTGATTGGAACATCTAAATTCAGTGATTTGGTTGGGTGAGTGAAATATTTTTGGCAATATAATATTTATATATGTATCCTTGTTTGTCCAGGAAGGCAATAATCAAACTTCGTGTCATGGCAAGAGCGGGTCTCAAGCGTTCCTTACTGACTGTAACAGTAGGCAGCATCATCAACACCTGGATGTCCGGTGGAGCATGCAGCTGATGTAGCAGGGGCCAGAGTAGTTGGTGTCCCTTTGTATCTACATGCGGGTGGAGCCACGGGTACCCTCTAGTGTGTATATATACAGTATATTTATTAAACCCAGATGTTGGCGCTGCTTACTATTACAGTCTCTGTTCCGTTTGAGACACGCTCACGCTATGACAAAAAAGTTGATGATGATCCTGGCTACTGTCTTCAAGGACTAACGTCACCCACTAACAAACAAACAAACAGATAAACAAACAAACAGAATTTTGGTTTTATACTTTTTTACAGTAACTTGCACCTTTAAGTTGCACAATGCCAACATTTGCACTGATGTATATACACTACTATATACACTTCTGGTAGATGCTGTTCTGCAATTCATTGCTGGGTGTCTACACTATGCATTTCTTTGTGTGTATGATGATGATGAAGGTGGTGTTCACTTCAGAATAGTTAACTTGATGTAAATGTTTTTTACATCAGTATAATTTTTTTTTTTAATAGTTACTGAAGTCATTTTTCACCAAACCATGCACTGGAGTATTTTTTTTTCTTTCTCAGGTAAATTACTACTGCAGTAGCAGCATTTTACTTCAAATTCAAAGCTTCTGGGTTTGATCCCGAGCCCACGTTTCTGTCTGTGTTTTGTATGTCTTTCACTTGTCTGTTCTGGGTTCCTATGGGTTCTCTGGTTACCTCCCAAAAGCATGCTGGTGGATAAGTGGTTCTAAATTGTCTCTAAGTGTAATTGAGTGTGTTAATGTGTGTGGGCATTGAATGGACTGGAGTCCAATCCAGGATATTCCTGCCTTACTCCCAGTGTTCCCTGGATAGACTCCAGTTCCATCGCAGGAAAAAGCGGTTACCATATGCTACCAAAAAAACAATACACTGAAATGTTTGTTAACATTGGTTGGAAAATAAATTATTGTGGGTAGAGAAACATTATGGAAAATATAATCCTGACCATAATCATATTCTTTCAAAATGCACAGATGTAACGGGAATGCTAGACTAGTGCAAGACTTCGAGGACATGGACATGAGGTTGTGCTTCTCCAGGCTGACTACAAGCTTCCCTGCTTGAGAGAGCCCAGATGCACGTTCTTGCATAAATCCATCTTGGGCAAAACCACTTTCTTGCTCTGTTTCTTAAGTATGGCCAAGTGTCTCTTCCAGTTTTTGAAATTCCTTTCTAATAGGATTCTGGTTTGAGAGGCATTATTTCGACAGGAAATGTCCCAGCGCTGCAGTTCTTTTTAAACGAGTGTCCATTTGGTTCCCAGGGGCCCTTGTTTTCCCGTCGCTAATAGACATAATCAAAGAGACTATTAGATGTTCAGCTGCCACGGGAAACAGCACTCAGGCATTCATGGCATTTATGAAATGCTGCTATTGGTCAAAAATTTGCCAATCTGAACAGCTGTGGTTTGTTTTTAGTTGCCAACTTATCAAACTGTGAAATAAACAGTACAAGGCTAAGATATACCCATCAACGTGTGCTTATAGCTATTGTCCAAACTGACATCATTAGCATACAAAATAAATTCTACTGGACATGAGTGACAGACTTGAATTTCTTTGTGAAGCACAAAAGACCACCCTAACCCACCCTTTTTTATATGAACTGAGATGTACAGATTGCTACTATCATTCAAACACTGAGGAGCGCTCAAGTCTAACCAGGACTTGTGATGAATGTTCTTGTGAATGAAGGCATACAGTAAATCTGATTGACATTTAGAGAAGACTTTCAGTGCGGTAATGAGACTTTTAGCCACTGTAAAACATTTGAACGATATAAATGTCTTAAAGAAATCCCAGCTGAGGCGGCTCAGAACCTGCTGCAGTCATTCCCATGAACATTTAGTGCAGAATAACTTGCGGAAGAGATGCTTCTGTCTGTGGAAACTGTAGACACAATCATTTTCAAACACTGCCTGCACATTACAGAAACTCGGCTGGGAGTTTTTTCCACATCCCCCATATAGTCCTGTTCTCACTCCAAGCCATTTCCACGTTCCTAAGGAAAGGAGTTCCTGGGAGGCCAGCATTTCAGACGTAAAGCAGGGAGTCCGATCATGGCTTAGACGCACTGAGAAAACTTTATGGCTTGATGGTATCCAAGCACAGATGAAACTCTAGGATAAGAGCATGAGTGTAGCAAGGGATTGTATAGAGAAATAAAGTTAGTTTTTATCCTCATAACTGTGTCCTGTTATTCAAAAGTCCTGGTTTGACTTGAACATCCATAGTACAGTATTAAACTGCTGTTATAGCACAGGTACTGAACCTTAGGCTTGCCTAAAAATTTTTTTAAAAAAGTGTATTCTTCCGTGACACTTATACAAATACCTTATAGTAACAGTATCTAAAAGTATTACCAATATGTAATGTATCAATATCAATATGGGCATCAAATCACATTTGGACGCTTTGGAGCTTCAAATCATTGACATCATACCACACCATGCTAAAACCTTTAGGGTCTTCACTATCGTAACTACGGCTCAGTACACCGCTTCTGAGGTTTGCCTTGTGGAAAAGAGTGGGTGAGCTGGGCCCGAAGCCCGAGCTCATACCTCATTAATCCTTTCTAGCCTGGCCGCAGATCCACATGATGAGTAGCTGTGGTAATTTTCTACCACAAACCCGCCTGATTACACCCCCGTCATTAATGCCGTCAGATTATTACCATATGCTTGTATCATGGCATCACCTTGTCAAACATTGCTTTAACTTTTTACATTTTCAGAAGTAAAAACCATCCTGAATCAAGGCACCATTGTCATGCCGACATTATAGACTGGCATTTCATTTTTCAGTGCTTATGTTTGGTCACCTAGACATTGTTGAAAGCACTCCTGAAAGCGTGGAACCAAACTACCGAGAAGCTAATGGTTTCTCCAGCGGTGACCAGACGCCTGTGACTGATCCAAATGCAAATGGAATTTCTGTTGAGGTTGACTGGGGACATGCTTTCCCTCCACTAAACCTTAAGCTGGCAATGCTGAAATGCCTGTGATGGGCGACAGGACGGAAATACACACCGTCCAGGGATTAATCAGCGTACAGGATTCTGTATACTGGCACGGAACAAAGCACTGTGGTCACTAGGAGAGGGATCTGACCACGGCATTCTCTTCTGTCTGATGTCATTATCAGGCAACATGGATAGCGAGGGAGAAAGAGGCTGAACCCATCACGGGGCCTCGATCCTGAGACGTAAACATGGCATTCTATGCGTGAGTTGATTAATGGTGAAAAGCACACTTGACTTGTTGTTCAAGGCTGCAGTGAGCACTAAGTGTGTCAGCTTGTGAAGATTAATGTTGTGTACCCACCTATGTTGTGCTTGGCAGAAATGTTAGTGACGCCAGTGACGAGATGTGTAACTGCAGTTAAGTGCTGGTTTGTACCTTAGTTTAGGGTAGAAAAAAATTTTTTTCATCACTTTACTAGTAAGTATTGTTTATTATTTAAATTATACAACCTTTTTTAATCTCCTACAGATGCTTTTGTTTATAAGCGTGTCAATGATTGGGGTAGCGTATGTGTTTTTATAATGGACAGTTTACCGTTAGTGTCTGGTTCCTCTAAAGATTTCTTCCTTATGTCGTCTTAGGGAGGTTTTCCTCAACGCTGTTCAACCTGACTTTCTCATTAGACATAATTTAATCATATTTAAATTATATTCATAAGTCGTTATATGTATTTCCGTAAAGCTGTCCAAGCATTATTCACAGCAAACCGAATCAAATTCAGTTGAAATACACAAACTGCAAATTTCACATAATGAAATGATTACAGCGGTACCTCTGCATAGAAATTGAATCCATTCTGGAGGTGAGTTCTTAAGGCGAAAATTTGTATTGCGAAACACAACTTTTTTCCATAGGTAATAGTGCAAATGCATATAATCTGTTCCAGGCACCCAAAATATTACCGATTTCCAACACTATAATCATATTTTTGCATATAAAAACAATCAAAACTTTAGAAAAGACATGTAAAGTTTCTCTTGTCACTGCTTTAAAAACGAAACTGAAAGCAGCACCCATGATGGTATGTCTCCCAAAAAGTTTTGAATGGCTCCTGGACATATGTACAACCAAGCCGGCGTCTGGTTCAGACGCTCGGATGCCTCAAAGGCTTCGTTCGCCGAGGCAAATTTCGTTTGGATAACTTTCTGGAAACCTATGGCATTATCATGGAAGAAAGTTACGAACATTTTGTCTATAAAGTATGGGTGAACGTAGTTTAAAATTCTTATCGGTACTATATAGCCAAAATTTGAAAACCATAAACCATGGAGGTGGTGGACAGACCTGTACAACTTTCTTTCTATGTCTCCATTTATCCCCCTTTAGAATAACCTCATCTTAATAACTGTTCTGGGGTTAGCATAAAGTGGAAAGTTGGCGTGCTACAATACGTATGTAGGGTGTAAAATGCCTTGTTCCACGCACCAAATAACGCTCGTATCCAGGATTTAGCGAGAAATTCCGCCTTGTGTCAGAAGCTAGTTAGCTCTGTAGCTCGTGTTAGCCGTGAACAAAGCGGTGAAGCGGGGCATTAACCTGTCAGCGCGTTGGCGGAAGCTCGTGATCACGGTAACTAGCAGTAACAAAAGATCAAAACACACGCAGACAGTTCAGAGCAACTTAGAAGCAAGGAGGTGAAGTGTTGTTTAAGATGACATAACCTTATCAGATGTGTGTTTTTGCTGAAAGTGCTTCCATGACCAGTTTTTAAATGTGGGTTTTGGCAGGCAGCTGTTCTCTCCTGTTTCTAGTACTGCGGACCACCATGAATCTGTCAATAAGCAGGACCGGACCATTCCGGCCTACTTTCACCCATGCTATTACAGTGGGTAATTCTATGCTAAAAACTCGACCTTGTTGTTCATTTATGAGCAAAACATTTTGAGCATAGAAAACTTGTAACAGTGTCTTAAATGTCTTTTTATTGTCTCAATGCATGTTTTAATAAGATAAGATAAGATAAGATTTTTCAGTTTTCTTGCCTCCAGATTTTGGAAATGATGCTTAATTTCGGCAGTAACCCTATTCCTTTGGAGAATTTTATTAGTGCACATAATTTATCATCTCTTGTCCCAGTGGTCGACTGGTATTTCAGCTGGATTTCAACTGTAATTCGTTCGGAAAAAAAAAAAAAAAAAGAAAGAAAAGAAATTGGTGGCATATTTCTCATGCATTCCCACTTAAACTGAATGGCAGTGACATCTGTCTTGTAGAGTCCAGGACTTGTCAGCTCTCCCACACTCAGGCTGTTCACACCATTGCCAGGGGGTTCAAAGCACCGACTGCCTCAGCACGTCGGTATGTTCAGCTTAGTCACTGCCAGTTCTGTGGTCAGAGCTCGCTCTCTCTCTCTCTCTCTCTCTCTCTGGTCGTTGCATGTAATGGTCTGTCGGCAGGATCACGGGAGTACCCAGTGTCCATCTGCCGCGCGCTCCTTCCAGCCTGGGTTTTACTTTTTATTAAATACAGACGTTTCACGCTCAGCGACGTGCTAACATGCTGCCAAGGCAAACCAATTACGCAAATTAGCCGAATATACGGCGTCTATTTGCTGTTTGGCATTTTCTGTCTTGTGCTGGGAGATTTATTAGTCGAAAACTGGAGCTGAAATATGAAGCCTTGTGTAACCACGTTTGTCATTCGGCTGAGACCGAAATGAATCTCTGCCTTGCACAGCGAAAAAAGTCGACGCTGACACGTGGAGGCCCTAAATCTGATGGGTTTGGAAGACGGAATGCAGGTTGCGTTCGGAAAAAAACGTTTGTTTCATCTGCGTCATTTTAAACTCGTATAAAAATGAAAAATGATGGACGATACTGAAACTGTTTTTTAGTGATGCGTATGTGTGAGGACGGGGATGATTTGGGTGTGAAGGGCGCACAGGGTAATTGGGACTCATTAATATGGGAGAAGACATGTTTTTATGTCCTTGTAAGCCCAGATGTCCACACAAGGAAAAAAAAAAAAAAAGCAAATTTGTAAAAAAAAAAAAAAAAAGGTGTAAGATGGCATTAATTAGCTGTATTAGTAATGCATGGTCTTTTATAAGTATGTATAATTTAGTGCATGTAGTAAAACAGTAAGACGAATGTACAGTATGTGTGTGTTTATGTGTTATTGCCCAGTAATGTCTTTGCTACCCATCCTGTCATCGGGTTTACAGGGTCAGACAGGAACAATTTGTCATCAGGGAGAACCCACCTGTTGAGACAGGATGACAGATGACCAATCAAGATTCCTCTGGACATAACTGAAGTAAGTGTACAGTTTGTGTATGTGTGTGTGTAAGTGTGTGTCTGTGTCTAACCCCATGAATAATCTCTCATTTTGGTTAAGGTCTATCCTGAAAGACCCTTGCAGCATTTAGAAAAAAATATAGAATTAGTGTCTAAAGCTGTAGTTGAACAAATTTAATCCAAGCGGTGAGGCGAGTCATGAGCCTGTTACCATGTTGGCGGAAGCTCATGCTTACCTTAACTAGCAGTAACAAAAGATTAAAATACCCATGAACAGTTCAGAACAAGCAGACAAAGTGTTGTTTAGGATGACATAACCTTATCAGATGTGTGTTCTTGCTGAAGGTGCTTCCATGACCAGTTTTTAAAATGTGGGTTTTGGCAGGCAGCTGTTCTCTCCTGTTTCCAGTACTGCGGACCACCATGAATCTTTCAATCCTAAGCAGGCCCGGACCAACCAGCCTACTTTCACCCATGCTATTAAGTAAATAAATGTATTATTTATAATAAATGACACCACATGTTTTATTAAATTACCATGTGGAAGTGAATCAAGGTAAATAATAATAATAAAATAATGTGAAATAAATTAATCGTGTAAACCCTTTTACAAAAATTTACATTAGAAATAAGGTCAAGTGTAAAAGTGAAAAACTTTATGGTAATTTTACGCCGAAACAAAAAATTGTTTTTTAATACTACAGTTCGTTCTGAACCAAGTAATCTGATCGGACGAGAGGCTTTCCACGAGTGGAAACAGGACTGGGAAATTTAACTATATGCATCCGACCTTGTCCCAGATGTTTAAATAACTGTTAATTACACTAGATGTCAGTCACAATGGATGAAAGTAGGTTTGTCTGAGCCGCAGAACTGAGGAGAGCAGGTACTGTACATGACAAAACCCACATTCGAAACCAGTCACGGAAGCTCTTCCAGCAAGAAAACACATCTCATACAGTTATATCATCATAATCAACATTTTTGTCTACTTAATAATTGCTTCTATGGTATTCCGAATTGCTTTTGTGTTTTTTATTTGCACCTAAGTTGAGGTATATTGCTAACTAATTTTTAACACAAGGCTAAACCTTAAATACCTCTCTAATCCCTAATCAAGGGCTCTACTGTACTTGGTATGTTCAACAAGTGATTGCACAATACTGTAGCTTTAGATTTAAGGCTATTTGGGATTTAACCCTGGAACCCGGAAGCTAACGTGCTGATAACCAGCACAACAGCACTCCCTCTTATTGCTTAAATATACATTTATTGGTGTCGAATATCCATGAAACAGGAACAATTATTAATCCTTGATTACTGATCCTCCTTTCTGTCTTTCAGTTAATAAACAGGAAAATGCAACATGTCATAATCTCTCCTTTGGCTACTTTGTTACCATCGTCCGTTATGATATAATTAATATACATGTGTGCGCCTTTTGTCAGAGCTGCTGTTATAGAAAACGAACCCCCTCTGACCATCCAGACTTTATTGCTGCAGTCCAAAAAGTCGAATATGTAATAGGGACAAAACAGTCAGTTCCATGGAGCATTCAGCTTTTCAGTGTCTTTTTCACAGGCCAACTTACACTTTATGTCAGTTTGTATAAGAGCCTCTGCTAAATAATTAAAAGTAAGTGAAGTATAAATGTGCTGTCTCACAGATTGATCGTAATGTAAACCCAAGAAAAGCAGGGTTAAGACAGAAGCTGAAAACTTGTCCGGTAATCTCATTTAGCAGGACAGTAAAATAAACAGAGAATCACGCAGTCCAAAACGCCCATCAGAGTTTCGCTGAAGTAATGAGAAGTCTGGTTTAATTTCACCCATACTCTCACAACTCCTTTCTGCTCAGATCTGGAAAAGCTCAAGTGATGGCATCATGTGAGTAAATCAAGGACGAAAGTGTGGAAATATAGAAACAGCAGGAGATGACCACGCTGGATGGAGTCCATAGTCTGGTCTGGCTAAATGTCTCATGAGTCACCAGTTTGATCTCAAGGAAAATTCTTTAGCTTTATAAGAATTGAGATGGATTTCATTTGACTTATTCAAAACAAGTGAATTTAAAAAAAAAAAGGTATAACTGTTATCATTTTAGGCTTCACAGAAAAAACTAATTCATTTGACACAAATGTGGTCATGAGGCTAAAAAAGTAATAAATTAAACCATGTGTTTTATTAAATTACCATGTGGAAATGAATTGAGGAAAATAATAATAATAAAATAATGTGAAATAAATTAATTTTGTAAACCCTTTTACAAAAATTTGCATTAGAAATAAAGTCAAGTGTATATGTGAAAAAAAATCATATGTAAAGTTAAATCTTGAAAATAAATGATTAAAGAAAAATTTGCACATAATAATCAATGAATCAAGTAAAAAATTGCACATGAAAAATAATTAATCAAGAAAAACTTGCTCACAGAGGTAAATGAATCAAGTGGGAAATCACATGGGAAATAAATAAGTTGATAAAAAAATTTACTTGTTTAACTTATGTTTAAAGTTAATTTTTACATAAACAAATCAAGAAAAAGAATACATATGTAAAAAAGTGAATCTAGTCAAATGATATGTATTAAGGTGTGTTTGTAGTAAGGTCACTTAAGCATTTTTTAAAAAAAATCTATGTAAAAATAAATTAATCAAAAAAATGCAGGTGAAGGTAAATAAACCAAATAATTTTTTTGTGAAAAATTATATATCATTAAAAAATTCAGGTAAAAATAAATAAATCAATAAATAAATGTATAGGAACATTTATGAATTAAGTAAAATCAAGTAAAATTATTATTTTTTTAATAATGTGAAATCATGTGAAAATAAATACATTTTAAATATAAATATAAAAAAAACATCTGAAAATAAATGAAGATGTAGTCTTCGAAATGTAAAATAATGTAAAATCACATGTACAGTCCAAAGATATGCAAAGCAGACTAGGCTTATTGGTGTTTCCATATTGGTCATTGTGTGTGTGTGTGTGTGTGTGTGTGTGTGTGTGTGTGTGTGTGTGTGTGTGTTTGCGCGCGTGTGTGCCCTGCGATGGATTGGCACCATGCCCAGAATGTACCCCACCTTTTGCCGCTAGTCCCCTGGGACAAACTCCAGGCCTCCCATGACCCTTTACAGGATAAGTGCTACTGTATACAGAGGGAGTAAGAGAAAATCACATGAAAAGATAGGCGAAGCTTTTTAATATATAAATCACATGAAAAAGAAAGAAAAATATGTCATACTCTAGGTTTTTCTAAGGTGGTAAAAGTATGAAGTAAAATCACATGTGAGAATAAATAAATCTCATTAAAAATAAATACATTGAGAGAAAACCATATGTGAAAATGATAAAATAAATAAAATAAAATAAAATAAAATAATTGAATTAAGAAAAAAAGAAAACCACAAAAAAAGATTACTCAAACAAAATGACATGAATGAAAAAATGCATGAAAAAGCAAATTCATGTGAAAATAAATTAATGTAAAATCACATGTGAAGGTAAATTAGTTTTTAAAAAACGAGTGCAAAAAATAATTGTGCAAAAGATGAAGCATGCATATAAAAAGTCATCATTGTGATTTATATATAAAAAACACACAGAACAAAACAAATCAGATGGAAAAATAAAAACACATGGACCACATGTGAAACGTCGACATGTGAAAAAGTGTGGGGCATTTGAAACGTCTAAATTCAGCTCAGGTAACTTCTGACTTTAACTCTTCATAAATTTTAATATCAGTTGACTCGTGAGACCGTGTGGTTTGTCAGAATTGCCTAATCAATCTGTCCACATGGCTTCACTGTTGCTTGAGGATAAACGATTCTCTTGGCATTTAGTCAACATTAAAAAAGATTTTTTTTTTTAAATGATCTCTTTTTCATAAATTATAAGGTGCAGACAGTGTATGTATGATGCATAGACGGCTTTCTGGTATAGAATATCTTCTAAAGATTGCACAAGGGAAAGAGGGATTGTATTGCGGATAATGTCTGGATTATTGCGGGTATTTCAAATGAAAAAAATTGTGTGAACTTTTTTTTTCCGTTTAGTCTGAGAAATCAAAGAAAAACATCTCTCTCCATTTTTTTTTTAAATTTTGTTTCTATGCATGTTTTTTAAGATATGCTCTGTCTCTGATTTTTTTTTCTAAGATCTAGCAAATCTTAAAACAAAAACAACACATATCATGTGACTGTCACCCAAAACAAGCGTTCCTTTTCTTTTCCCACTATGATTTGCATCCTGTTGTGGATCAGCTAATCACTGCCAGATCGTTCGAGGCACATTCTTGGGCTTAGAATCTTTCGAATCGGTCGGACCCTTAGGAGAACAACAGCTGCGTTTCTTTCTGCAATTTTTGGGTCGATGCTCATAAAACATTGTAGTCACTCAACCCCTTGTAGATAGACATGCAATTTATGGCTTTATAAGTCAGATTCTCTGCTGAAATCCTGCTCCAGAATTCATTTTTGTGGTCTCTAGGAGTGACTCGAAAGAGACTGGCCAATGCGAATTTTGATCATTCCAGGAAAGAAGATTTTCAAACCTTATCTGTCATCTCAAGAGAAAAAAAATATGCCTACCATGTGAATGAAATAAGACGTTCTATTTCATGTATTTTATGCTGTATTACCTTAAGTTCACTCTATTTGTCATGACAACGGGCTGAAAAGTTTGACTCAATGATACAAGCAATAAAATTTCTTATGTGATTGGAGTTGCCAGTTTGTCCTTATACATTTGTTTCAGAGTGGCATGATGGTAAAACGTCCACCCCATCATTAAGGGTGACATTCTGTCATTGTAATTAGACGTCAAGAGAGCATAACCTGGCCCTGATCTCTGCGGTGATGAATGATGATATCATTCTATACAATCCCAGGAAGGTCAATGTACAGTAGCACCCCACTCATGCAAAGCAGCAGAGTCTGTGGTTTAATATGAAAACACAGGATGTCAAACACATCTGGCTGAAAACACGCAATATTTGGACAACTGATCGACTAACACATTTATGCCAGATCCACCAATCATACTGTATCTCACTTACAATTTTCACTACTATAAGCATTTGATTTGTGAATTATAGTTCAATTTAATATTTCGAGCATTGCCATTTTTATTTGATTTGATTTAATATGTGCGTGGTCTCAAGCAGATATATTTCTTACAGGTTTTAAAGTATCACTCACTCACTCACTCACTCACTTATCGTCTATACCACTTTATCCTCTATACAGGGACGTGGGAGGCTGAAGCCTATCGCAGGAGACTTAGAGCACGAGTTGGGGTACACCCTGGACAGGGCGCCAATTCATCTCAGAGCAGACACACACACGCGATTATTCAACACTACAGGCAGTTTGGGAGACCAATTAGCCTAATCTTCATGTCTCTGGACTGTGGGAGGAAACCGCAGTACCTGTAGGAAACCCACCAAGCACAGAGAGAACATGCAAACTCCATGGGCACTGAGACCCGAGGAGACAATCGAACCTGGACCCTTGAGGTCCAAGGCGACAGTGCTAACCACTACATCACCGTGAAGTGTACATCGCCCTCTGAAGTATTCTAAACTACTAAAACTTGTTGATTGTTCAAATGTTATGTCTCCACACTCCAGTCCAGTAGGTGGCAGTATTGCAACATATCGCCTATAAATCTAAAAGATGAAAAAGCGATACTCTCTCAAAACATATCCTTTAAATTAGTACACAAAGTCCATTCTATTTTCAGCAAAAGCTGTTGATTTTTTTTTGTTGTTGTTTTTTTGAGAATTAAAATTGTCAATTTTGGACAATTTAACTTTTGTATTTTTAAATTAACTTAACTAATTATAAAAGTATGACTCAAAAACCAAGAAAAGATTGATCGAATTACATATCAATTAAATCGGACAGCTCCACTAACTTACACTTCATTAACATTTTGCATTCCTTAAAAATTCCATCCTCTGTTTTTATTTTAAGTATATGGGTATCGGTAAGTATGTACAAGGAGTGTTCAAACCAGTCAAACCAGGAAATTTGTCATGAATGATGCGTAAAACTGATTGACACTGTCTTCAAAAATTCAAGCCCAGTACGGTGATGAGACTCTTAACCACAGTAAAACATTTGAACGGCGCAAACATTTTAACGAAAGCCGTACGTCTGTAAATGACTTGGTGCCCACTGCAGTTGTTCCCGTGAACGTTCTGGACGCCTGATACTTGAAAATCGATGAAAATTTGTCATCCAGTAACTTGCCTGGGATTTATTGCCACGTCCCCTCTACAGTCCTGACCTCACTCCAAGCCATTTCCACATGTTTGGGCCATTAAAGGAGTTCCTGGGAGGCCACTGAGAAAATTTTCTAACTTGATGGTATCCAAGCACTAGTAAAAGTGCATTAGTGTAGAAGGGAATTATATAGAGAAATAAAGGTAGTTTTCACTCCCTATAACTGTGTATAACATAACTGTGTTCTGTTATTCTGCACAATCAAAAGTCCCGGTTTGACTCGAACAACCCTCATATTGCTTTTTCTAACTTGAGTTTGTTTCTTGCTGCCTAAATCTTATTCGTCTCTCTATTTCCTTTTCTCATTTTTCTTCTTTTTATTATTTTTTTCTTTAAAGTAAATTTTATTTATTTCTTCTTCTTCTTCTTCTTCTTCATTATAAGTTAAAATTTCCCAATAAACAATTTACATGTAGCATAAAGTTACACCATGTATACCATGCTTGTACGCCAGCTGTATGGAGTATGGAGGAATGACAATTTAAACCCACTTGATTTGACTATTTCAGATTATATTACTCTCATCATCATATGCATTTACCTGCACCTTAATATTCCACTAATAATCAGAATCACAGCCCAATCAGAACAAAACTGCACCAAGAAACCGCCTCAGCCAGAACTGTCTGACCCGAGCCGGAATGGAATGATCGGAATGAATATCAGCGAATGAAAGGGGTGGTGTAAGCCTTTGATAATAGTTTCAATAGGTAAATATTAGCCATGTGAACTCAGATCGCTCCTCTCTTGTTGGAATAAATATATCCTTTCTGCCCATGTTTGCGGAACGTGGAGGTAACATTAGACAAAAAATAATGTTTTTCTTTCATTCCTGATTAATAAACTCAGTGAGAAGGGCTTACTCCCTCATGTGTTTACTTTTATCCACCAGATCTCTGGATGAGATAGCGGCACTGATTGGCTCATGGTTTCATACGTAGTAAAGCATCTAGCCAATCACAGGCGAGGCTGAATTCTTGTAACCAATCATAATGCAGAAGGCGGGATTTATCGGAAAAGATGGGCGGCCTAAACTAAAAAGTTTCTCCTTTTCCTTTTGTCTTTTATTTTTCCATCAGATTAAATCCTTCATAGCAGGCAGAACCACTTTATTTTCTGATTAAAAGCTTTAAGAATGTAAACACACATCTTATCGAATCATCGTCCATGTAAACAGTTGCGCTGGAATTTCTAATCAGAATGATGGCTGAAGAAATGTCGTCCATGTCTTCTCTATCCTTCTGTATTTTTTTCCTCATTCCTTTTCTTTGTTGTTGTTTGTGTTTTGAACTGTAAGGTCAGAAAATGGTACCTTATATAACTTTAGTAAAGTTCATCTTGTCCAGGGTGTTGGGATGGTGGTGATTTTTTTTTTTACAACTAAAAGCTTTACTGGGTTGTCCAGTCCCTAAAGGCAAATACATTCTAGCTGTATAATAAATTCTAATGATATAATACCATACAGCACAGTATAGTGAGCTGTTCATTTGTGGCTTTGCCTAAGTAGTGTTCTGTCCTTACGACACATATATAAAATTTCCTCTCAACATGATTAAACCCACTGAAATTCCAAACACCGAAAAAATCCTACAACATTTTCTACATGTTATTGATCCTCCAGTGACAGTGTCTTTTTAGACATTTATGAAGTTACGAGCACTTATGCAATGCATTTACTCCAAACATGATTGATACTGTACGTCCAGCAGTAAGAAAGCGCTGGCACCAGAATGCCACCGTGCAGCGGAAAGTTCCTGGAGTTTATATTTTTGACAAATGAGGTGAAGAGACAGAAAAAAAATAATAAAGAGAAATTTGTTTTTCCGCTCGATTTCTTTGTTTTAACTTCAGGAGCGCTAGCTTGGCTTCCTCTCCGTGATGGAGGCATCTCTTTGACCTTCTGTTCTCAGCGATCCTAGCGGCTTATTGAATTCACAGAATCGCATTTCAGTCTCTTCGTTCATTTGCCTCATGTTAATCATCGCCTTCAGGGTTTGCCAGGTATCCACTCCACACACGTATGCCCTGCACGATTTAGTCACGTTCCAACCAGGCTCTTCGGCCAGAATCGGGATGCAACTCCATTTCGTGTGTTTCTCCTTTACATCATTCTCCCGCACAGATCAAACAGAATTCTGTTTAAAACAACAAAAAACTGCTAAATGAAACCTTCTTTCGTATTTATTAGGTTATACAGTATGTATGTTTTTTTTTTTTTTTCAAAATCTGATCGTCTGCTTGAGTTGCCTTTAATTATATAGTAGGATTTTCCTTAAAAAAAAAATGCACACACTTTTGCTTTTCTGTGAGAGCCAGATCCTACCTAAAGGTCAAAGCTGCACTTTGGAAACACGTGACAATCTGAGCTAAGTACAGCTGTCATACCAGTGATGGAAAGCAGGATGTGTTAGGTGCTTTGGGACTTTGGTTCAGAGGCCACTGCCAAAAAGTATAAGAGTGTCAGTTTAGAGACTGGGGCTTGTCTATACTGTAGTACACACAGCGGAGCTGCGTCCAAGTGTAAATTGCCCGTAATGTAAGGCAGATTTCTGAGGATTGGACGGAGACTTGGCTAGGCAGGATCAGTCATACTATTGTGTACAACCTGCAGCGTAGTCCAAATGTCTAACACCACTACCGAGAAATCCCGACATTCATCAAAAACTAATAAAAAATTATTTAAACACGGATACAAAATATATTTCTCATTTTGAAAAAACGCTGATACAGGTGTTTTCACACTTTTAAGCTTTGAGTTGCTCAGAATATATGAATAGTTTTTACTGAAATGTTAATGCATACTGACAGAGTACCTCAGTCACCCAGACCAGCTTTGTGTATTCTCAGTTTGCTGATTGTAAGGTTGTTCACAGGTTTAGTAACAATTACACCACAAGTAAAAGAGGGACAAATCTTTTTTTTTTTTATTAATTTTTTTAAATCTATTATATGTGGCTAAGATCTGTTTTGTTTGTTTGTTTGTTTGTTTGTTTGTCCAACAACAGTGTGAACAGAAATCACATTGAATCTGATCTTTTCAATTATGGAATCCTCTAAATGTGCTCCTAAATCAGATTTTTTTTTTGCAGTGTGAACAGTCCTATCTGAATTTATGAAACTTTTACTGTACATCAATAGAACTTGGCATTCGTCAGAATTTCATGCTAGCAAAGAATGAGAATGATGATGATGATGATGATGATGGAGTAAAGTGGGATTTGAGTAATGGGATAGTGAGGTAACAAACCGCACAAACATTTGTGGTGCAGTTGAAATTAGGAGCGACATATCTCAAGCACTCTGTGTTTGAAAAGATCTAAAAGCAAAAAAGAAATGGTTGAATGCGGCTATAGAAGACCATTTGTTCCAAAGAAAAGTCCAACATTTTAAAGGAAAAATGTGCATCAGGCAAAAATGTAGGCAAATTAACATGGCATTTTTACAAAAAACGTCACATAATTTTTTTATATATAATTATATATATTTTTTGCATAAAAAATAAAATATCGGTTCCGTTGAAAAGTGTCATGGCTGTTCACTCCTTGTTTTTTTAAAGTGACTTACGGTATATCTAACATTAATCTGAACAGAACACGCTGACCCACATGTGCAACAAAAAATGATTAATGATTTCCCACATCCAGACTAGTTCACTGGAAACTATGTTTTTTTTTTTTTTTAACCTTTTTTTTTTTCAACTGTTAACAATTTTCCAGGAAACCTTTTATGAGCTGTACGCTCATGTTCTGCAAATTGACGCAGGTTGATTCTTTCTTTTTGTCATAAAAAGGTTCCTGCACAGTATATATTTTTTTAACTTCTTTTTTAACTTTTTTATTCTATTCAGCTCCAGAGATATCATCACCTAATGAAAGACCCAGGAGCATGCTGTTAGGAAAAAAAAAATAGGAAAATAATTAAAATCATAAGAAGGTGGTATGATTATGCTAGACACAATGCATTCATTATTTTTTAGAATTCCTGCCTGACAAGATGACATGAAGTGTTTGTTCCTCAGCACAGCAATTTGCCTGGGAAGACTTTTTTGTTTGTTAAAAAAAAAAAATGTCTTATCTGTTCAATTACTTTTCAAAGTTGTGAAGCATGTGAATCATATTAGTTCTGGTTATTACTTAGAGTAAGGTGTAGCAATTTTTCCTACATAAACCTTTTTTTTTTTTTTTACTTTCCTGTCTAGAAGACTTCAATTTTAAAGAACATTTACAGACAGCCTTAAATAAACGTTAAATTAATGTCTCCTTACAGAAAAAAAAGCATCATATCAATAATCAGACATTTTTCTTATTTTTCTTATTCAAAATAGAATAGAATAGAATAATTATCCTGTTTTTTCCATAAATGTGCTTGGACACATCATTCTAATTTCTCACCCGATATGACATAACTCCAGTCAAGTAGGCTTGACTCCTGGCCATCATTTTCAAGGTAGACCAGTTTCCTGGGTTCTGATTGGTTAGAAAAATCTACCTCCACAAAGGGGTGTGGCACTGGAGCAGTTGAATTTTACAATTAACCGACACATTTTGGAGTCCTGTTTAAGAAGGCGTATATATGGGACCTTTAAATGATGCGTCACTGATAGAGTTAAATTATGTGGAATACCTTTTAAGTTGATACTATAGAACAAACCTATAATATAATCCTGTCATTTGAATATGAATTTGAATATTTGTCATAGCTGCTTTTATAGGTACTGTAATACTGTAAATCAACCCTTCTATTCTGGTCCGTGGGAATACAGATCTTAACAGCGCTGTGGAATAAATTGTGTACAGTAACGAAAATGGCAGACTAAGCAGAAATATTATTTCATTGAATGGAACATGAGGGGTGAATCCACATTGTTTTTGTCTCACTCGATCCAAAAAGCATTCACCATGAGAAAAATGCAACAATCAGTCATCTCTTGTTAGATTTGGCCAGCTGCTGTCATTTTCATCCCTGTATATTTTCTTTAAGTGACGGAAACAGAGCCTGGTGGCCATGTGGTGCAGCGCTCTGCTTGTACAGCGTACATGCTTAGCGTTTTCAGGCTCCCATGGGAAGCTGGTTTAAAACACAAGGGTCTTCCTTCCCCTGCCTCCTAAGGGGTCCAGTTGACTTTTGGAGCATGCTCAGGCCAGCACGAATGTGACAGGATGAAAAACGTCATGCCGTACCACCCACACACAAAGGAGGCAGTTCTTGTTAGGGCAGGTTTCATGTACATGAGGGACCGTGCTGTTGTTCTTGCAAAGGGAAGAACATTTGTCTTTTGCAACATTTTAGTCCAATGGATGCAAAAATCTTCCTTGCAGATTATTTTTTACTTTATAATTTGTACGGGTGAAATTTATATTTTAGGATATTGAGATCAAAAATACATAGATGCATGGCCTAAATCCACATAAACATGATCTCTGTTTACTTACTGTTGAACTCTCACGTCCTGAACTAAACGTACTGTAAGACATGTCTGACCAGTGTCTGCTCTGACTGTACAGTATATCATCGCTACATGTTTAGCATATCAAAACATTTTGCATTATTTGAAATATACTGCCAACATACTTAATCTTTTTAGGCTTATTTCCATTTATCAATTACAATGTTTCTGTTTCAATCAATTCAGTTTTTTAGTATTTGTTGTTTGGTATTATGCAGCACAGTGGCATAGTGGTTAGCCTTTCCGCCTTGCACCTCCAGGGTCTGGGTTCGATTCCCGCCTCGGGGTCTGTGTGCTTGGGGTTTGCATTTCCTCCTCGTGCTTGATAGGTTTCCTCCCACAGTCAAAGGACATGCAGATTAGGATAATTGGTGTTTCCAAATTTCTCCTAGAGTGTGACAAATTGTGTGGATTGAGTGGATTGGCATCCTGTGTCCCCCCCAACCCCCCGGCCCTGTATACAGGATAAACGTATTGTTTTTGTTTTAGTGTAGTTTTATAAACTTGTACGTTTTTCTTGCCGTCACACTTGTTGTACTCATCTAGTTATTCATATGGAGGTCTTGTTTGTTTCACAAGGATCCTGGTTCAATATACTGTTTGTCTATGCAAAACTGTACACAGTATATAACACACGATACTGTATATTCACTAGTACGAAAACAATACCACAACAGTGATATGTCTCGAAGCCCTGTTTTCATTCATCTTGATTACTACTGACTCGACTTGGTCTCTTTTTGCTTTTGTATTTATTTTGGGTCCCTTTCGTCTACCACAGTCTGTGCAAAACATCTGCTCTCAGCTGGCCCATGCTAACATAAATAACTGCTTCGCTTTCACTCTTGGCTCTTCTATCCGGAGTGCTCTCGAAGCCGACTCCTAGCCGTCACCCTCCTCGCCACCGCCGCAGCAGGATGCGATAACGAGCAGGACGTGAGCGGCGCGACGGCTCGAGCGCTCTTCGGCTCGTGAGAACAGAGCGTGATTTACTGACCGCAATGTGAGTGTGAACCAGCTGAGAGTTTTATAGCTTCACCAGCATGTGGGAGTCACTGGTCATGTGATACTGCGTGTAATTAGGCTTGATGTGTTTTTGGAAGCTTCTTTTAAGGCTTCTTAAAAATGTCAGCAGTTACGTAATTAATCACGGAGCCACATTAACACTACTTTTATTACATAGTAATAACTAAAGATGGTTATGAAACCTAGCCAGGGTTCGACTAAGAGGGCTTACACCACAGCGAATGAGCTGGCACATGCACGCGGCTAAGACACTTTAATAAAACACTATGTTTATAGGGGAGGTGAATGGATTTAAAGTGAGAGTGAGTAATATTTCTGCTCATATTTCAGCAACTGTCACTTTCAGCAACTGTCACTTAAATAAAAAACAGATCAGTATATGGCACTGCAGCTCTGAAGGGCAAGGAAACAAAGTGTGTATTTACACTACAGTTACTGAGTACTCAGAAGTATTTTTTATGTATCACCTGAGTATTTTTTTTTACTTCTACTCCATATTTTTAATGAAAAACCTGTACTTTTACTCCCTACATTTTAAATACAGACTCATTACTTTGCAAATGACAATCAAACCAACGTGCATTCATTTTCTAATGTCACAACCAAACTCTTGTGGAAACGAAAAATTTAATACAGTGCTAGTTTGCAAAAATGCTTTGCAAAAGTATTCGTACCTCTTGAACCTTTCCACATTTTGTCATGTTACAACCACAAACATAAATCTATTTTATTGGGATTTTATGTAATAGAACCACTCAAAATTGTGAAGTTGAAGGAAAATGATAAATGTTTTTTGAAATTTTTTACAAATAAATATCTAAAAAATGTGGCGTGCATTTGTATTCAGCACCACTGAGTCAATAACTTTTAGAGCCACCTCACGCTGCAGTTACAGCAACAAGTCTTTTTGGGTACAGTATGTCTCTACTAGCATCTAAAGAGTACAATTTTTGCTAATTCTTTTTGGCTCAAGCCCAGTCAAATTGGATGGCGAGCATCTATGGACAGCAAATAGGACTTCTTATGGCTTTCCTTCGTCAATGCCTTTCTTCTTGCCCCTCTTTCATAAAGGCCAAGTTTGTGGAGTGCACGACTAATAGTTGTCCTGAGGACAGATTCTCCCACCTGAACCGTGGATCTCTGCAGCTCCTCTAGAGTTACCATGGGCCTCTTGTCTGCTTTTCTGATTAATGCTCTCCTTGTCCGGCCTATCAGTTTAGGTGGGCAGCCATTGTAGGTCTTGGTAGGTTTGCAGTTGTGCCATACTCTTCCTATTTTCAGATGATGGATTGAACGGCGCTCCGTGAGATGTTCAAGGCTTGGGATATTTTTTATAACCTACTGTAACCCTGCTTTAAACTTCTCTTCAACTTTATCCTTGACCTGTCTGATGTGCTCCTTGAGCTTCACTAATGTTCTCTAACAAACTTCTGAGGGCTTCACAGAAAAGCTGTATTTATACTGAGATTAAATCACGCACAGGTGGACTCTATGTACTAATTAGGTGACTTCTGAAGACAGTTGATTCCACTGCATTTTAGTTAGGGGTATCATAAATCCCAATAAAATACATTTAAGTTTGTGGTCGCAACATGACAAAATGTGAAAAAGTTGAATACTTTTGCAAAGCACTGTAAAGACTGAGCAAAAGAGTTGTGAATTCTTACACGCTCAGTTTTTGTTTCATGCCAATACAATCTTGTTGTTATAACAAGGCTATAATTATAATGTTTTGGTGCGTATGTTAACGTTATTGTGTTCTGCATGCTTGCAGTATGTCCATTTTTATTTGCGTAGACTACTTGCATTATACACGGTAGCTATTATAGCAACTAGCTAGCAAAGTACTGAAAGAGGCTAACAATGCTACCTGCCGTTTCGTCCTACAGGTACTCCAGTTTCCTTATGCAGATTAGGCTGATTGACATTCCCAAATAGGCCATAGTGTATGTAAGTGCATGATAAGGTCCTACCATGGTCGTACAAATGGGGATAAATACAATGGTCACCATTGGCCTCTACGGTCCCTAGTTGGACTACATAGGTTGCTGGATGGATGGATGGATGGATGGATGGATGGATGGTGCAAAATTAAACTTCCATGTATTTATTGGCAGCTCGCAAACCAGCTGGCGCGCACTGACACCTGTTGAATTATAAAGAGTAAATACAGTATGAAAGTGTACGGTACAATACTACTAATGTGAAAGCTGGCCAGCGGAGGAGAGGGAAGGGAAGGTGAATTCAGATCCGGGCAGAGAGCGAGAGAGAGAGAGAGAGAGAGAGAGAGAGAGAGAGAGAGAACTTTAAATAAGGATTAGTGTGAACTTTGAGAAATTAGTTAACTTTAAAAAGTTGTTTGTCAACTATAAATATTCAAAAAAGTTTTTTTGTTTTTATATAAAGTTGACTTCTTTTAAAGTTGTCCTATAATCATCATCATCATCATCATCATTATCACCATTAAATCATCATCATCATTATCATCACCACCAGCAGCACCATGTGGACCACCAACCAGTAAGGAAGGAAAAAGGAGGGATTTCTTCAACAGTTCAGAAAGCTTTGTGTCTTTTTATAGACGTTCTAACCCATGTTGTTTGTTTGAACATTTTGGGTTGTGTTTGTAATTGCATTTCACTTTTCTTCCATCTATAGTGGCATTTATAGACTCTTTCCATGAACGTTAACTTCACCATATACAAAAATATACGTTTTTGTTATTTATGAAGTTTCCCTGGGGAATCATCTCATTTCCTCTGTCTTCATGGTAATCTCACTGGACAAACACAAACTCCATGCAGAAGAGCCATGTCTGGGCATAAGCGATGCTACTGTCTACAGTACTTGATCCATCTAATCTGTGCATTGGCAGCAGTTCTGCTATTTAGAACCCCTCTGTTCTAATATAGCAGTCATCCAAAGTTCATTCTTAATCCTCCTTCACTGTTGTCTGTTTCAATCTGTTCCTTCTTTCATTCTTTTTTCCCCCCAAATAGAGCGATTATTCTAAGCAACTTGATTTGTCTTGAGTAGATGAGAAGATCTGATGATTGCTGAATGGAGAACGGGGATTTGTTATCAGAGCTCTGTGAGTGCAAAAGCTAAATCTGAAAAC
>JAOVVB010000036.1:5151332-5165022 GCA_028570985.1 Heterobranchus longifilis
AATAAAGGACAATACAATCACTTGGTATTAAAATAAAGTGTGCATTTGTTGTGATGACCATGCAGACATGAAGACATAACAGTCTCTGTGATTTATACAGAGATTACATAATTACTATAGACCTCTTCTGGGAACATTATTTACCCGACGCATGTCCGGGAAACGCATTCCTCCCAGCAGTAATTCAAATGAATACATTTTTTTTAGGGGGAATCTTTGTCAGAAGTTAAATTTTACCTGAATATCATTTTTTATGTCTATCCTATGGTTCACCTGTTTTAATGAAGTGATCATAATAAGAGGTGTTTGCGTCTGATTGTGCAGAATAACAGAACACAGTAATGAGAGGTGGGTAGAGTAGCTAAAAAATGTACTCAAGTAAGAGTAGCTGTACTACTAAATAATATTACTCAAGTAGAAGTAAAAAGTTGTCATCCAAAATATTACTCAAGTAAGAGTAAAAAAACGTATTCTGTAAAAAGATACTCATGTACTGAGTAACTGTTTCATCATAATGTCCAATTCATTTTTTTTTATTATGTAAGCAGTCAGATAGAATGATAAAATAATGTACAAATTTCCAATTAATAAAATAAATGAAATAAATGTAATAAAATAAATGAATAAAACTAAGTATCTTTACAAAATAGCAAATTAAGGAATAAGAAACACAGATTTCTTAATCTCCCCTTTTTCACGACATAAAGCTTTGGAAATAAATACCTACTGTAGGTAACTGTATGTATGTTTGAAAAGTGTAAACTATTTCCTGTGTAAGATCTACTGTAATGACTCAGCAGATAGAAAATAACATTAGAACATGTGTACAAGAGGTCTCACTTTACCATAAACTGTGTCCAGCAGAACAAATGTCAAATTTAGCCTCTAGTTTATTTAGTAATTATATATGTTAAGATTGCAACATTACATAAAACAGCTAAACTAACCGCGACACGTTTGCTTCACTGTCTACCACTTCTGTAAATGTCAATCGGTTTTACGCCTCTTCATTTACAAGAAATTTCATTATACAGTAAGTCCCGGTTTGACTTAAACGCCCATCATAATAAACCGACAAAACACATCAAAGACGATTTCTCAGGCTGAAGCCTAAAGCTCCTAGTTTGTAGGTCCCTTATTGATCATACAGCATATTATTCACTAACCACTGTGAATTATAACGTGAATAAGAATGTTTTATTGTTTAAACAAGGAAGTAATATGAGGTTTAAGGGATTATTTAAAAATATATATTTTATTTAAAAAAAACAGGGCAATTTAAAAATAAATAATTCTTATAAACTCTCATTATCATTTATTTCATTTCCGTCTTTAAAAGGTGGTAATGTGAAGAGTGTTTGAGAAATGGTGATACGAGACCATTTATTTGTTAACCAAATCATTTCGATTCTGCCTGTTCTCTCCTATCACCCTGTAATGGAAAATCAAGGAAGCCAAACACAAATGAAAAGCCATACATGATTTACGATACTGTCGCAGATCTGTCTTCGGCAGCCGCACACCTCCGCTGATTAGTGACACCTGTGTGCTTTCAGAGCCGACAATCACAGAGCTTAAAATAGACTGACGCCGGAGAAGCGTGTACTCATGAAGCCTTGAACTGACCATGCACTTACACTGTTCAGTCTTAACTTGTCTGGTCTTGTGATATGACATTGTTTGTAGAAGTGATTGCATCCATCTGTGTGTGCTTCCTTCAAGGTCTATGTACTTCTAAGATTGTTCTTTAAGATCTCTGGGTTTTGCCTTATTAAATTTTTTGTTTAATGTTAATAGATACTGTATCCCGTTGGTGTTAATCATTATAATTTTTCTTGATTAACTGTTTTTATCCATCTATTTCTGACTCTGAGGGGTAGTCTATAAATTCCAAATATGGAACCTCCACTGCCATTCTCAATCTTGTTCTGAGACTTTCAACTTCTGCATGCCACAATAACGCAGAGAAACCAGCAGAGATCACCATATCTTAAATTCCTCACCCAATTTCTCATTCACATCAACTTACTTCCTGATGCAGGTCAGTATATCATTGCAAAGTCTTGCCAATCGACATTAACCTCTGATTTCAGTTAGCACTGTTGTTCTAGACTTCTAACATTAAAGCCACGTAGGTTTTTGGGTCCCCTTGTGCCACCAGGTTTCTCTACCCCCATGGGTGTCATGGTCCTGTGGTATCTGGCACCAAGACGTTCCCAGCTGCTCCTTTGAGTGCTGTGGGTTGTGTGGTGGTGTGTCTGTGGATCAGACTTGGTTGTGTAGCACATCCTATGGGTGCACCATCAGTATGAAAGCCTTTGGCTCTCTGCCTTGGGTTGTGGTACACTGGGAGTTTTTGTGCCTTTCTCTCATGGCCAGCATTGACTTTTTACTTTATTTGTGCTGCATTGGCTTTTCTGTGGGATTGGAACAGACAGTTTTTGGTCCCGCAGGCATGCCCGGGCATTGGGTGCCCATGGGTCATCAATGTAGTTCAGTTCACCTAATAATGGGGTTAATGTTATGGCTGATCAGTGTAATTAAAGTAAAATTTGAAGGTATTTTACTGCTTGCTATTTGACCCAGAAAAACATGACCTCTACAACGGCTCATCTCTCAGGCGCTGATCTTACAGTCTTAGCTTTTGACTGCTTCTAATCCTCTCTAATCCTCATTAAAAGACATAATTTGTTGAAACTGGCTAATACAAATCCACAGCTGCTAGCTCAGGGGGTTCCTCAGGGATTGGTTCTTGGCCATCCCCATTACATTATTTACATGTTACACTTTGATCAGATTTTACAGTGTCACAATCTTATTATCGCCTTTATTGTGATCATACAGTACTTATATTTACACAGAAAAAATTGTGCAGATTCTGGCACATCTGTGCTGGATGATCTTATATGGTGCAGTCAAGATATAATGAACTATGGATGACCAGCATTTGGTTTTTATTAGTAACTATTTATTATTAATATTAACATCTACAGTATAGTATGGCAGCCCAATTCTGCTTACTTTTTTGTCACCACTTCTCGATCCTTTCACAGAATTCCTTTTGCATTGGTCTCAAATCAGCCACATCAATGTAGAAATTTAGTAAATTGCATAAGTATTTACCCCCTTCAAGATATTAATTGTTTACCACATTGTGTGCTTCTCGAATACCTTCTTTACCTGCACACTGACTTTTGGTAGACAGCATCCTTGGTCACAGTTGTGCCATATTATTTCATATAATGCTTTTTGAAGCGTAAATCACAAATTATGTTAATTAGCTTATTTAGTTAATTAGTGGAGGGGGGGTTCTCTTCACACCTTTAACTCTCTACCTCCTCTAGGCATTTTTTCCCCTCTTTTCCATATAATCGTATCTTCTTGCTAGTCTTTTGTGGCATTTGTAAAAGTTGCCATTATTGTGAAGTGATCAAAAACAAATCTTATGGTCACAAACCTGTGAACAAAACATGTTTCCCATGTTCCGAGTTGTTTTTTGTTGGGGTGTTCAGATCTTCGGACCCTACCATATCTTCCCTTTTAATCACATCAACATAAAGTGAATGAAGCATCACGTTTGAGGCCTGAGATCTGTTGGCTTACCGTTCTAACTGAATTAGCCGTATTCAGTGCAGCGAGTGTTAACAGATTTGCAGCTCGGCTCAGGACAGGTGGCGATGCTATCTTACTCCCCTCCCAACGCAAATGTGTTCAAGCCTACTGTAAACTTCACCTAATTTCACTTAACACAGGGATATGAGATCAGGGGTTAGATAAGGTCAGGTATTACAACCTTAACCTACTTAAGCATAGTAAGGATAGTGTTATGAGGGTGAAAATTTGATGGATGGAATTAAACAATCAATCACAGCAATAATAGTGTCTTAAGTCAGAAGGTCAGAAGGTTAGATTTGACAAATTATAGAATTATACATTATTAATGCATACATTGTCTATAAAAACATTTGTGGCAGATGTTCCACACGAAACCAGTTTCTTCAATAATTCTAATGGATTTTTTTTTTTAGGGAAATATTTCTGTATTGTTTTTGGAAGGAGTATTCGATGTCAGCACTTTTCAACTGTAAGCTGTACAACCATTTCAAACATGCAAATTACTGTTTGTACGAGGGGCGTTCATGTCAAACCAGTACAGACATGAATTTTCTCACGGACGAAGCTGTAAAGCTGATTGACATTTACAGAAGACTTCAAGTGCAGTACAGTCGTGAGTCTTTTAGCCGAAGTAAAACATCTGAATGGTGCAAACGCTTTAAAGAAGTCCGTAAGTCTGTGAATGACGATACTGCCTGATCCTTAAAAACTGACGGATAACTTGTCGCCAACTTTCAGAAAAAAAATGCATACACATGATCATTTAAGAACACCACTTGGACATTACAGGGACTCACCTGGAGGTTATTAGCACATTCCCGTACAGTCCTGACATCGTTCCATGCCATTTCTGCAAGTTAGGGCCATTTAAGGAGTTCCTGGGAGGCCAGGGTTTCAGGCATGAAGCAAGCAAATTTGATCATGGCTTTGGCGTACTGAGAAATCTTTCTACCTTGATGGTATCCATGCACTAGTGAAACACTGGGATAAGTGCATTAGTGTAGCGGGGGATTATTTAGAGCAATATTTACTCTTATAACTGCGTTCTGTTATTCTGCACAACCAAAAGTCCTGGTTTGATTTGAACGGCCTTTTGTGTTGCAGTAAAAGATACCGGGAAGTAACTTCTTTTGTAGACATTGCACAACAGAGCTTAAAGTCACTGTGAACATTAAGACATTGCTTTGAGGAATAAAACACTTAGCGATGTCTATTATTGGAAAATAATCAACTTGGCTGGGATGGTAATGATATTTCTTCTCTTGGTGTAAGACAACATCACCCCCATCAGGGTGTTGATCAGTTTCCGATAACAGAACACCCTGAAGTGTTTTATTCCCTCAAGTAATAAAGAAGTGATGGAAATCGTGTGTCATTAACATTACGCTTTCATTGGAATGTTTTCCACCACTACATGTTTTCCTTGCACTGTAAGTATAATGACTACACAGTTTAACTTAATTGCACTATATTAAATATAGTTATACTGTATCCTGATTATATTTAGGCATTTGCTTTATTTTATGGCCAAAATGATGGGTGCTCCTATTTGAATGCAATCTCTAATGTAATGTATTTCTCTTTTCCACGGACACAGTGCTTGTATAGGGAACCTTTAAAAAAAAACTTGTAAAAGATAATCCAAATGATGTGCACATGCAAAAATAACAACTTTTTTACCTCTGGACACAGGACTGTATTTTAACATCCAGAGTTTAAAAAGAAAAGAAAAAAAAACAGGTACATTTGTAATGCTTTTGGCTGTTCAAGTGTGTTTCTGCCCAAATGAAGCAAGTCATTACTTCTGGCTTTAATGTTAGTGCTGTTTGGTTTGGTGCAGTGACCACTAAAAATGTTTTCTTCACAGACCAAAGGTTCATGGTCATATCCTTATTGATAATAAACCTGAGTTGTTTCCCATGGCAACAGAATAATATGAATAGTTCTTGGTTGCAGCCTGGCTGCTGGAATTCAGCTAATCCTGCCATCCAATAACTGGCTCAATTGCAGTGGAAAAAAAAAAGATGTACGTTCAAGACGAGGCTCCAGCATCTTGTTTGTGGGAAACACTTTTTTTTTCTTTCTCTCCAATTACCAACACATTTAAAAGACATGCATTAAAATCCTCACTCGAACATGTGAAACGTCCAATATGGAAAATATGCTCCGTTTTCCCATATGGAATAGCTTATTTCTTATTCGCAAAAATGTGCTGAGACTTGGCCTTGGGTTTATTCAAATGAGAGGAAAGCTGTCCAGATGTGCTGTGCAAATGAAGTCAGACCTTTTCTCGTGTGGGAGAAAGCGAGAAGTGTTCAGGTGGTTATAGGCACAACCGAGCCAAACGCTGGCTTAACAAACTTATATAAAGGAAATAGAAAGACTGAGGTTTTAAAAGGAAAAAAAAAAAGCAAGTCTGCCATCAGTTTTTCTGCTTCGCTGATTTCCGTCTGGAGGGCTGTTGAGGAGTCGCTTTCTGAGCATGATAAATATATGCTCTTAAAGAACAACAAGCTACTCACTGCATCTCACTGGCAATAAAAAGACAGCCAAGCTACAGTACTGTTCCAGATGTGTATTTGAAAAGCACACCTCCATTTAAAAAAAATAAAATAAAAAAAATAAAAGACATATAACCATAGTTATAAGAAAGATGGACTAGACACAAAAACACACATAATAGTGTTTTTACATTAGGATCGACCCCTTCTCTCCTGGCTGTAATCACGGACACGTGCATGCACATGCATGAAAAAAGAAAAAAAAAAATCATTGAACATAAGGAACACACACCATCATCAATCCGGATACAAATCCATTACGAACGCTCGAACCAAACCTAACACTTGTATAACGTTTACGAATTAATGGACATTTAAATTGTGCTTACGGTACTGGCATGATAACGCTCCTTGCCTGCACAACTCATTTAAAATGTGATAGCGTGAGAAGATGGTGAATAAGCCAATCGTTTTTTTCACCAAATGTATTTGTGAAGTTCGAGTCTCATAATATACTGTAATGGGATAACATAAACTCTATCCAGCACATACTGTACAGTACTGTATATATCTAATGTGTGATTAACATAGACATGCAATTAACATAGACTGGTCAGCCAATTAGGGTTAAGATTGAGATATTGTATTATTATTATTATTATTATTATTATTATATTATCTATACATTTTTACAAGGCAGATCTGATACCAAAAAAGTAATATGATACTTTACTACTACGAGTAATCATGTGGGAACTGCGCAATAATCCAGATGCACATCAAGAGAGTCAGTTCATATCAAACACCAAAATCGGGACAAAATGTGATCATCGCAGGCTGTGGCATGGTTGTTGGTGACAGATGCTAATCTCCTGATATTTACATGGACTGTGTCTAGACGTTACACAGAATAGTGCACCTCAGCTGTCTGACTGGTTTGAGCTGACTGGAAGGCTACAGTAACTCAAATAATTACTCTTTACACCTGTGCTGAGCAGAAAAAGCACCTCAGAACATACAAAATCACAAGGCTTGTGGTGGACTCCCATACTGACATGTAACATATGGACAGTATATATAACAATTTAAATATACACAGATCAGCTATAACATCAACATTGATCACCAACAATACACTGGCAAACTGGTGCACGCGCCCAAGGCTCACCCATGCCCATGGGGTCCAAATGCCAAACTGTCCGGTCCAATCTCACAGGAAATCGAATGTAACACAAATCCCAGATAAAAGTCATTGCTGGACACAATAGAAAGGCACTAGAACACCTGGTGCAATACTGCCTCCCTGATACAGAGCCCAAGGCCACCAATGCTGTCTTTAAACTTCCTAGATCTCAATCTGATTGCAAGCCCATGGGATGCACTGGAAGATCCACAGAAGCACCACCCCGTTGCCCCCAGAACCCAAAGGAACTGCTGTTGATGCCCTGAACATTGCACAGTCAGTCCTGGGCCGTCCAGTCCTGGGAAGGTTGTCCTGAATGCTTTCCACTTGCAACACTGAACTACAAACTCGAATTGTTTGGACATGGTTTTATAACCCTTTTCAGATTGATGTGCAGTAACACAAGGGGCAGTGGTAGCTCAGAAGGCTAAGGCAGAAGGCTAAGGCTCCGTTTTCCCATATGGTATAGGTTATTTCTTATTTCAGAAGGTCAGCGCTTCAAGCCCCAGCTTCACCAGGTTGTGCTGGGATGTGCAAAGAAAAAATGTCTATATGACAAATAAGGGCTTAACTTAACTAATTGCTTCTCTAAAAGGATTGCTTATTTCTTTCGCTCTTGTCATTGTGTTAACACTTACTTGAAGGCTTCAGACCAGCAAACTGACAAAACTTCTAATTTTATAGAGGTCTTGAATGACACACCTGCAGATGATCAGTTAATCAAGGGCTGATTATTAGCACCTGCACTTGGCTAAAACTTACAGTATGCTCTTAAATCCTGTGGAAGCAGTAAGGACGTACTTTATATTGCCCAATTTTTTTTTTTTTCATTTTTTCTTAAAAAAATTAACTGGCCCAATGAGAAAAAGTTATATATGTTGTTTTCCATCTAACGTTGTATTTGCCTAATAATGAGACCCACTGCGACAAATGACTTTTATTATGTCTCTACACACACACACACACACAACAAAAATAGAATTAAAAGAGAGGTACTTACTTTTAAACATGACTGTATCAAAGGATGACCACCATCGTGTTGCTCTCGTTTCAGCTATGAGCAGAGATCTCAAGATACAGTTGGCACAGTCCCACCAAAACACTGGAAAAACATCACCTGGTACTTTTCCATTCTTCGTCCATGGGCCTGTGCCCACTAGAACCACATATTCCTGTTGTTAGGATAAGGGTCTTAGGGTGAGGCACGAGAGAAAGTCTTACTAAACATACTCCAATTCAGTAAGGGGGAGAAAAAAGGACAATAATTACAGCTATTTATGCCACTTAAATATTGTGGTATCATTGTGCAAAAATGAGTCATGGTCATTTCTGAGCTATTTTTACAACATAGGTAATGCATGACCACAAATACTTTCGTCTGAAAAAGTCAGTCTTGTCTTGAATTTATGCAGATTTAGACCCTTATTTACAAATGCCTTCAACTCAAGAAATCATGCAATCATTCTACGAAATATGCCAAACATACTTTGAGCATGCACCGACTGGCCCAGCAACTGCAGTTCAAGATCTATTTAAAGCAAGTTTGGGAAAAAATGGATTTTCCGTTCCTTTTCACTTTTCATGGTCCATTGTAATCATATGTTCAATTGCAAAAAATAATAATAATAATTGAAATAAAGATGGAGTTTTAATCAAGATATGAATGCGACCAGTGGAAAATTTTTGCTAAGTATGTATTATAATCGCTTGACAATGTGATATATAAGAAAACAGCTGGTCTGGTGTTGTGTTATTCATCACAGCAGCCTTTCCGATTTATTGAGGAAAAATGTATCGTACTTTTTATCCATTGAAAAATATTCATTCATACTAACAGTTTGACTTAAAAGCCATTTATGTCCAGCACTTGTGCATTATAACCCCCCGGGGACGTTAGCAGTTTGAGTTTCAAACTTTGACATGAAAATATCAAGCGTTTGGTGCAGTTAGTAATTTAGCTCTAACTTTTAGCTGTATTTAAGCTGTCACTTAAAACATCTGTCAAGTCCGTCTGTCATTGATTTCTCCATTTCCACTTCCACCTTTTAAGATCTCCTACACCACAATACAAAGGACCTATTTCAGACCGACCCAGACAAAACATCGACGCTTCAACAATGCTCACACAAAGCCTCACTCAGGAAATTTAGACACAGTAGAATTCTGTGACCCCAAACTCATTCAAACCTCAGACAATTTCTTTTAACAAGGTAATAACTGTGTTTAAAAGTTGTGTTTAAGGGGGTATGGTATTAGTATGGTATGGAATGCACCAGTGAGTGAAACAAACCAGCCCAACATATCCACCCTTAAGCACCTGTAATCCTTCAAACTTTCCTTCAGTCTTAAAGAAGCATCAATAGCAAAGTGTTTTTTTCCCCAAGTATTCCTACTAGGAGCTCTCATTCTAGGGAATATCAAGTTATGCGTGGGCATGTTTACAACAGATCTATGAATGGCTGTGTTTAAGTTGGCCGCAGTTCCCGTTCAAGACGCCATTGGCTTCGGATCTGTCATTGTTGTCCTGTTTGTGTGCTCAAGACATGAAAAACCGTCCCTGTGCAACAATAGATCTGGGATTAATTCAATTCTCAGCCAAATCAAGCCACTGGGCTGCAAGTCCCAAGCGTGGAGGGTTACGTCAAAAAATAGGAGATAAATAGGAAGGTTGCATCAGGATGGGCATCCGGGACAAAACCTGTGACGAATCAAGTTTGCAGATCCGCTGTGGTGACCCTCTTTGGGTGTGGCCAGAGGAACAACAATGAGAGCCGGTCAAGATTCAGGGTCACGCTAAACCGTCCTGTGGGTGCTTGTTCAAAAAGTCTCGCAAAATGTGCATCAATATTACTGTATATGCATCTACATTCATTTTTTCTACTGTATCAGACTTATGTAATTGTATCAGATGCAATTATGTATCAGACTTAAATGTAATTAAACTCTCTTCACAATATCCAGCTGTCGTGTCCGTTAAGATTTTGTCTATCGTTAGCAGGATCAACCGTACCACGAGACTCGGAGGATTACCCCTGGCTCTGCATCCCACTTATCTTCTCAAAGGCTTCCTGTCACCCAAGATCTCCTCATCTCGTACTCCGGCCTCACATGAAAGCTCCCTCACTTCAAAAGACGATTCATTTCATTTATTCAAATCTCGGAAAAACACGCAGGGGTAAGAGAACTCATTTACAAAAGCAACGATTTACAAAACTCACAACCACACCACATGAATGGAAGCAAAATTGATAGCTCAAGAAACTAGATGTACAAAAGATTCAGTGTAATTAGGAGATGAGAAGGATTTAGTGTAATTGGGTGTGCAGGAGAGGTGGATTTGAAGGTCATGTGATTGCATTGTTGGGTTTTTACAGTTCCTTTGTATAACCTGTGATATATGCAGATCATTTATGTATAATTACTCTATAATAGGTTGTCTGCAGTCGTGTGACTATTATGATGCGTGACATCCCTCTAGAGGGCAGGAAATGAAAAACTAAATAACAGATATGGATATTATACAGTAAATGTCAACGTGACTGGATTGTGCACAACACGGCGGTTATTCTTGCCTTTCTCCTCATACTGTGCAGTGATTAGCCAGTTGAGCTGTCAATCAAGCTGGAATTCTGATAACGTTCCCCTGTCTGTTGTGGAACCGTTAACCCTGATTGCTATATGATTTCACTAAGTGGAGTTGATTATAGCTGTTGATGTAAATACAGATGAACTGTGCAACATACGATTTTCCTTTGTGTTCATTTATCATTGGTGTGTCTGGATAACAGACTCCAATATGACACAGAAGAAACAATATCTTCTTTTAGAAGTCATTTTAGTAAAGATTTACAAAGTTAAGAGACAGTTAGCTATGTAAATATAGCCACTATGTTAAATGTAACATCATAAATTATTTTTAACACATTTAGCATACTGTTCTAGGATTATCTGACTCGGCCCCTCTCGCGCCGACCCACTTATGACCGGTCACCCCATGTACTTGATAAAAACCCTGGTGGATTCTCTGTTTGATCAATCTAAGCAACACAAACCATGTATATTTTAAAAGCTTGCAATAGTGCTTCCTATGTATTTGGGGTGTTCAAATCAAACCGGGACTTGTCAGAAATTGGGACATAAAAGACATTTTGATTGACATTTACAGAAGACTTTAAGCACAGCACGGTGATGAGACTTTTAGCCGCAGTAAAATATTTAAATGGAGGAAACATTTCAAAGAAAGCCATACTTCTATGAATGACGACCTCAGAGGAAGTGGCTCCGAGCCCACTGCAGTTGTTCATGTGAAGATTCGGCAAGTGGAGCGACTGATGCTTAAAAATCAAAGTTGGCACCTTGCTGAAGTGATGTATCTTTCTGTGGGAACTGTACACACAATTAAGGACTTGGCTGGGTGTTATTGCAACATCCCCCGTACAGTCCTGACCTCACTTCAAGCCAATTCTGCACGTGTGCACTATTAAAGGAGTTCCAGGGTTTCAGACCTGAAACAGGCATTCTGAGAAAACTTTCTACCTTGATGGTATCCGAGCACTAGTGAAACGTTGGGATAAGTGCATTAGTGTAGTAGGAGATTATATAGAGAAATAAAGGTAAAGAGGTTTTTAATTCATATTGCTGTGTTCTGTTATTCTGCACGACCAAATTCCCAGTTTGACTTTGTAGAAAATCACTTCCAGTCCTACAGGAGCGGTTCACACCACACCCTAGCTGACCTGATACATTATGTATTAAGATGCATGGTGGCAGATGATAAGGTAATATTAGCAGAGATGCTAGGCCAGGGAATGTGTTATGTTAGCTATAGATAACGTAATACAAAGATCCTGGCTAACTATCCCGTGTGTGGTGATCTGTACAGTTGAGCCTGGGGTTGGACAGATTAGAAGTCATTTTGAGACTTTCAGCACTACAGAATGAATAATCTACTCTGTTGTCAAGCGAGCTTTGGTTTCACAGATAGTGTGATCTTTATGGTAATGGCTAACACAGTATAAGTTACATGTTGGATAGCACATGCATTAATTCTATGGGTGTCTGGGGGCCAAAAGTATGTTGGAGGGCCGTTTGTATAAGAAAAATAGAATGATGCAGATCCAGTATGTGAGTAAAGGCTTCAATAATCCAGGAGAGAGGTGAATTCAAATAGTAGCACTCTTACCTATTGCAGTCCAGCATGGTAAATTAAATTAAGTAAAAAATAAATAAATAAAACAAATTTAAAAAAAACAGGAAGTGGCTTTAAATGGCAAAACTCCAGAAAATACAATATGTTGAGGATTTATTGCATAAAAACTAGCACTACATCACCATCTAGTGCCCTAATATCCTCATCAGTGACATCTTGATTCAGAAAAGACCCTTTCATGTTTCAATCAATCAATCAATCAATCAATCGATCCATCTCTCTAACCACGTGTGAAAGTTTGTACTCCCTCTTTAAATTTGACCTGTTTATGTATAAAAACATGTTTAAAATGATCTGATCATAGCAGGTTTTAATATTTGTCAAATAAAAGCTCAGATGAACAACAAAAAAGAAGGTAATCATCAGCCCTTAATTAAATGATTATCACCAGACGGGCAGACCACTATAAAACAGAAGTTTTGGCAGTTTGCTTGTGTTACCACAATGTCAAGAGCGAACGACAGCAGCAACGGTGTTAAATAAGCAATTGTTTCTGCACATCGATCTGGATGCGTTCAACATTGTACAGTGTGAAAGATTATTAACAAGTGGAAAGCATCCAAGACATCTGCCAATCTTCCCCGGAGTGGACGTCCCAACACATTCACCCCGAGGTCAGACCGTGCAATGCTCAGAGGAAAACAAAAAGACAAGAGCTACTCTCAGACACTACAGGCCTTACTAAGCCTGTTAAATGTTAAAGTCCATGACAGCATAATTATAAGACGACTGAAGAATTTCGGTTTGCTTGAAAGGGTTACCAGGAGAATCCTCTTCTTAAAACAGAACATGGAAGTACAGTACGACCGAGGTTTGCTAAACTCCATCAGAACGAACCACAAGACTTCTGCAACAATGTCTAATGGTCAACTGAGACCAAAGTGGAGTTGTTTAGCCTTAATGCCCAGTGCCATGTTCGGCAAAAACCAAACAGCATTTCAGCAGAAACAACTCATACCCACTGTCAAGCATGGCGGTGGAGGGGTGATGATTCAGGATTTATTTTGCAGCCACATGACCTGGGCACCATGCAGTCAGTGAGTCGACCATGAACTCCTCTGTGTACCAGAATATTCTAGAGAAAATGTGAATCCATCTCTCCATCTGTCCTACAAGGTACTGAATATTGGGGTACTTATTTTTTATCTCTTTTGGCTTCATTTTTGTTTAATAAATAATGGC
>JAOVVB010000036.1:5208983-5223873 GCA_028570985.1 Heterobranchus longifilis
CTTTGGCAAAGGACTAATTGTGATGGCTGGAAGACATTGCAGATTATGTGCGGTGTTAAATAAAATGGTTCCAGTAAACCAGCTCATGGATGTGCATGAAGAGTGAAGGCTAGCCCACTGGTCTGGTGCTTTGCTGACTTGCTGACAAAGTGAATGCTGGCTCTGGAACAAAGGTGTCCGAACACACAGTGCATCGCAGCTTGCTGTGTATCCACAGACTGGTCATGTTGACCCCTGTCCCTCACTGAAAGTGCATACAGTCGGACCTAAGAGGACAATGGACCAATGGAAGAGTGTGGCCTTGATTTGATGGATCATTATGTGGACCACCTAGTGTGTGTGTATCACTAACATCAGGATGGGAAGAAGGCAATCTGGCAGAGACGGTGTGATGCTCTGGGCAAATTTCTTCTGGGAAATCTTGTGTCCTGAAATTCATGTGGGTGTTACCTTCGCCTACCTAAACAGACCAGATTGTTGCAGACTAAGAACATGCCTCCATCGCAGTGGTGTTCCCAAATGGCACCTGCCTCTTTTGGCACATTGTCCCCCTGCACAACGTGTTGACAAAAAATACAAGATGTTGACTCGGCCTCCAAATTCACCAGATCTCAGTCTGATCTGGCGTCTCTTGGATGTCCTGGACAAACAAGTCTGATTCATGGAGTTCCCACCTCGTGACATTCAGGATCTGTCTTACTGCCAGATACCACAGCACACCTTCAGAGGTCTTGTGGAGTCCATGCCTTGATGGATTGGAGCTTTTTGGCTGCAAAAGTGGGACTAGTAGTGTTATGGTTTTGATGTTATGGCTGATCGAAGACTGTTTGAGTGACTGAAAATCTCAATACGGGTTTGAGACGAGTGTGTGAACTGATTCTGTATTCTGAAAGGGCAATATTTAGTTCTCGCCCATAAGATTTTTGATTTGCTCTCTCCTTTCGCTGCATTGCATTTTAAATGTTAATAATGAATGCAGATTCATCGTCACTCCATTTTCATGTAACGTTCAGTCCACTTTCTGCATTCCACCTGGTCCCCACAAGAGCATCACGCCACCGTACGCCACGAATCGTGCTGAATGGAGCAAATGTTTGAAATACGTTCTTAAGCATACGATGTTGGTTTTGATGTATAACCAGCTTCCTTCTTACATTTTAGAAAATTGAAAATGGACGGTTTGCGAAGTACAGGTACTTTGCTCATGCCAAGGTGAACGAGTCAGATTTCCTGATGATCACTAAAAGGTTTGCCATAAATCAAAGTACCTATATTGTATAAGTGTAGTATAGTACAAATATAGTACACGTATAGTTCCAGCTGTAAGTCATCCACCTCCTCTTTCTGCAGGGGCATTTTTTTTGTTACAACGGGCACTTTTGGCCAGTTGACGTGCGAGTGGCAGTATCTATTTGATGAGTTTACCAAAGATCCCATGATTGTAGAAGAGAGAAGACTGCGCATTGAGGCAAAGGTACAGCAGACCACCACTCCCTATGCTATGAGGTTATGAAAATTAGCGTTATCATAGTTCAGCAATGCTATTTGCAAGCTTATGTTTATTTAATTTCAAGTGCTTTTAAAATACACACAAAATAAAGGAGTGAACTTCAGTCAGGCAACATTTATTAAACAGAATGAATGAGAGTACATGAGTACTCTGTGGCTGTTTAAAAAGTACGTACTGTTCTTAGCCTTTGTAATCAGTGAAGGACAGGAGGAGGGTGCTGGGAAAGGAGAAAGTAAAAGGAAAGTAAGAAAAAAGAAAATAAAGAAGTTAGGAAATAAGGAAAGGAAGAAGGAAGGAAGGAAGTAAAGAAGGGAAGGAAAGGTAGAAAGAAAAGGGGAAAGAAATGAAAGAAGTGGAAAAGGAAGGAAGGAAGGAATGTAAGAATGCAAGCAAAAAGGAAAGAAAGATGATGGGAAAGGAGGAAATAAAAAAAGAACGGAAATAATGAAGGCATGAAACAGAAGTTACGAAAGATTGAAGGAAAACATTAAGGAAGGGAAGAATGAAATGTATGAAAGAGAAGGAAATTAAGAAGGTACTAATGAAAGAAATAAGGGGAAAAAATAAGAAAAGGTGTGAAATATAGAAATAAGGATAGAAAGAAAGTAAAAAAGAAAGAATACAAAGTTGTCATTAGCATAAAAAGATAGTGACGCAGTCCTGTCTTTAAGGTTAAGATGATCTAAACACAGGTCATGCTTTTCTTTTATGTAATTATCAAAAAGTAAAGTTACTAAAGTTGAAACTTTAAATTAATGAATTAAAAATAAAATGTATTTTAAATGCCTCACAGGAAAGGGTGAAGTCTGTGTTTCATGCCAAAGAGTTTGGGAAGATTATCAACTTCAAGACTCCAGAAATAGCCAAGGTATGATTCTGCTCAGAAACAGCCGCATTCAGCTGTGAGCTCATCATACAACATACAGTATATCATCATAAAATGTCCTCATGTTACATCATGTAGAATGACAGACCGGCTGCCAGACTCTGTGTGGGACTTAATCAGACTTTTCTTTCTTTCTTTCTTTCCACAGTGGGTTCTGACCAAGCTTCAGGATGCCAGGGAAAGCCTTCAGAAATAAACTGTGTGTGTGCACGCTAGCTGACACTCTCTCTCACACACACACACACACACATATAGAGAGACTCTGGAATCCTGGAGTTTGTGCCTTCACTTATATGCAAAACTACAGAACACAACACTTTATAGGCTGTACATCAGTCACAAAAAGAAGAAAGAAATCATCCGTTAGTGACTGTTATTAAAAGTGCGTGTATGCGTGTGTTCTCGTTTACAGCGTCGTTTTAGTTACTACATCGTGTCACTCACTCACGTGCATCCATTATGTATAGAAATCACAGGAACTACGTAATGTATAGAAGTCGGTCTTATTAATTTCGCGAAGCATGCCATTGAAGGAACAATATTTTTGTAAAAATCGATCCCATGATGTATGATAGGAAAACACGTTATCAGTTCAGAGTAATCACTGCACTCCGTGTTGCATTCCATAGCTACAGCACCATGGGTAAATACTAATGCACTGCTTGTTGCGCCGTTACGGCACATCTTACAGGTTTTATTTGTTTGAATGGATAAATAACGACCAATGTTTACCATATTTACACGTTTTCTATATTGTTCAGTTTAGACCCTTAACATATCAGCATGCCATTCTCTACAAACAAGTTTATTTTTGTACTTGTGGCTTTTGCATGAAATCTTTCCTTTAGCCATGAGTGTCTATACTTAATTGTTTACACTTTCTCAACAGTTGAACTGTAAATATTCAGTGGCTTGAGTACGTACTGTTGGTTTTGTTCTTTTCTATGCAGCTCATGCTGATTGTACTACTGTTCCACATCTGTACCTTTAAAAACACTCAACCCAACTCTGAAATATTAATATGCAATAAGGACTCTTATTCGCCCTTCAGTGGCACTAATGTACAATTTGTTTATTAGGTATTTATCGATTTTTGATTATTTCAACAGCGTCCTGTTTTTTTTTTTTTTTAATTGGGTATACATAATTAATAATAAATGTATTTTTGATCAATTATGTCGATTAGTAATTTCAACTATAGACATTTTTTCACAATGTTTATAGGAGTTGAGTCTGTTTTTGGGATGAATTAGAGCGTAGACTGCGAGCCAGGCCTTCTCGTCCAACATCAGTGTCTGATCTCACAAATGCACTTCTGGAAGAATGGTCAAAAGCTAGAAAATGAAAAGCTTATATAAACATTTTAATACTAAATTTGTTGCTTTATGTTGATTATGTACACCTTGCTAGTACATTTGCCTTCAGAACTGCCTTAAATATTCATGGCACAGATTCAACAAGGTGCTAGAAACATTTCTTAGCGATTATGGTCCATATTGGCATGATAGCATCACGCAGTTTAAGTGCTGAATTGTTCTGAAAAATAGCAACTCGTTAGGTTAAACTTGTACGTTTTCTTCTACACAAAATGCAAAAGGTCACCAATCATTCTAAACGATCACTATTTATTTGTATTGTCAGTTTGCTTTTTAGAGGTCTTTAATGAATAAAACTTCACCCACTTGGTTAATAATTGATTGACAGTTGATAAACTGTAGTGCGCTAAATTTTGCTGTGGCAGGATTTATTTCTTTTTATTTCCTTAAAATTTTTATATTAAACCCTTGCTGTCACAATGCTCATTTAAAAGCCACCAATAGGAGGACAGCGTAGGGGCGGGTATTAGCGATTTAACAAAACGTGCTAAAGCGCTGACCACATTTCTTCCACAAAGTTGACGTTCCAGGGTTCTTAACCCAGTTCCAGTCATTTCGAATGTCCTTAGTTGTTTTTTTTTTTTTTTGATGCAGACCAAAAATTGTACTTTCTGAAATGCCACCTTTTTTTTTTTTTTTTTTTTTTGGCCAGCCAATCTTGTATATCAATGAGCAACATAAAAATAAAATTCTGCATTTTACCTCATTTTTACTACTACCTTTAAAACACTTAAAAACAATCCAAACAGCACCTTTTGAAAAATATTTTATTAGTTTACAGCAAAGGTAAGGTTTGTGGGTACAATGTATTTCCTAAATATTCTTTAGTTTTAAATACAGAGAAGATAAATATGTGGAAGTAAATATGACAATACAGTAACTACACATTTTATACACCACGAAGCCATTACTACCTACGTCAAAAGGGTCGTGAAAGGTAGTAAATATCTTTTTTTGGTTTGACATTCTCAGACATTCTCAAAAACATTAATAGCAATTACTAAAGTTGCATCATGAGAGGAGGAAAAGTATAGGGTTGATTTTTTTTTTTTCATACATACAGATTATATTTGAAAGAACTTTACATTGATTTATTTATTTATTTTTTACTAAAATAAATAGCTTACAGTTGACTTAAGGCAAGTGCGGTTAAGTTGCAGCATGTTAAAGGCATTTTCTCTCTACAGGTTTTTTTATGTGTGTGCATATGGCTTCAAATGTAAACTATTTGCACTTCTGTAAGCATTTCTGTACATTTACAGTAAAGAACAAGCAAGTAATCTCAGATGAGCAAGGAAATTCAGAAAATCCTGCCTTTATTTCAGATATTCAGAAAGTTTTTAAACATCCTGCCCGAATCACCACTATATTCAACAACCCGATCATCTGCAGCTATATCTGAATTATAAATGTATAGTTTTTAAACCTATTTAGTGTGTTACAGCCTCAGAAGAAGTTCCAAAAGAGACAAAACTGCTTCTTCAAACTCACAATAAGGCCATGGACATGTGTGAACCCTGAATCTCCAATCCCAATTCAGTCCTTCCCCCAAACCATTCCAGAGGTTCTTTTCACCATCCGGAACTAGAGACTGAGAGATAATGTGAAGAAAGCTCTTGTGAGAAGGTTCTGAAAACTCGGATTTAAACTAGATTGAAATCTTTCAGATTGCTTCTCAGGATGGTGTCCTTCACTGCGGCGAAGATCAGACGGATGTTCTCGGTGTCGGTGGCGCACGTGAAGTGAGAGTAGACGGTCTTGTCTTTGTCTGGGTTCTGCTCCTGGTACATCTGCAGAATAAACTCTTGTGCTGGTTTGGGGTCACCCTGGGCGCCTTAAGGTACGAAAGATAAAACAATTGTAAGTCATAGGTGCTCTACTTATGCTCAATAGGGGATACATTGCAAACATCTATACAATCTCCTGCTACACTAATGCACTTTTCACTAGAGCTTGGATACCATCAAGGTAGAAAGTTTCCTCATGATTGGAGTTCTGAAACTCTGGCTTCTTAGGATCATCTTTAATGGCCCTTTCCTTTAATAATAATAATAAAAACCCTTGTTTGATCACCAAAGGTGTTCTATTTTTGCAGGACAATACTGCCCAATGCACCACTTGCACAGTACAGGAACCCGCCTGGGTGTTTCTTCTGCATCCCATATACTCCTGACCTCAAGCCATTTCGAGTTCCTGGGAGGCCAGCATTTCAGACGTGAAGCAGGCAGTTTGATTATGTCTCCAGCTATTTGTGCAACTACACTGTACATCAAGGCTATTATGATCAGTAGTTACAGCATGCACTGCAATGTTTTGAGCCCATGTTACCTTTGTACTCTGGGAAGTAATTTGCTAGGTGGGAATAGACAATCTTCTCCTTCAGGATGTCTGTTTTATTGAGGAAGAGGATAACTGAAGACTGCTGGAACCATGGGTAAGTGATGATGGTCTTGAACAAGGCTTTGCTCTCTTCCATACGGTTCTAAGGACAAAGGAATAAAACGACAAACATCATTGCAGTGTTCATCTTATCTATGGTTTAAGTCCAGGCTATTTATCCTCTCACCACTGAAAGAGAAATTGGTTGTTTAGATTTTTTGGATGGCCAGAAGGCCTGAAGCTCTGGGGGTACTGACCTCATTATCGCACTCAACGAGGACTTGGTCATATTCGCTCAACGCCACCAGGAAGATGATGGAGGTCACGTTCTCAAAGCAGTGGATCCACTTCCTGCGCTCAGACCTCTGTCCTCCCACATCCACCATCCTAATGATGTCATGGATAACAAGTCAAAAGTAGATTTTACTAACCTGACTGAGTCATTAGATACTTCTGTATAGCTATAATCTAATGTTTAAACATTCATAGAATTTTCATGTCATTCAGGATAGGAGAGCAGTCTAAATACAGCAGAAAAACAAACACCTGAAGATGACGTTGTCCAGGTCAAATGGGTACTCGATGATACCGGTGGTGGGCACTCGTACCCTCAGGATGTCTTGCTCAGTTGGCACATAAGCTGGATCAGCAATGCGTTCCAGATCACTCAGGTAACTGTATTACAAAAGGCAAGATTAAGCATGAAAGGCAGTATGCTTTGATATCACTGCTCAGTTTTCTTCTAGTAAATTGGTAACGTAACAAGAAGAAAACTGAGCAACTCGTTACTCAACGGTTAGCCCAGACGCTTGCCTGTAGACAACACCACCAGGCCTGTTACCAGAGGTGGGTCATGTTACCCCAAATCTGACCAGGCTCTTCTTGTGGCTCTTTCTCTGACCAACCCTCTCAGATTTGTTGACTAAGGGTGGCCATGCAGGGGGCATTTAATTACTGGTGAAATATCCTTGAGTGTCACCAAAATAGCTTCTTGTGTCCACTTTGTGAAGTGAGACCTTCTCATTGTGAGGAATATTCAATCCTTCTTACAATGAGAAGGTCTTACTTGCTGGTGCTTGTAATAAAGACCTAAGATCTACCATATAGTACGGGGATTTTTTTTTCCTGTGTGCGTGAAGTTTGCATGTTCTCCCCGTGCTTGGTGGGTTTCCGCCGAGTACTCCGGTTTCCTCCCACAGTCCAAAGACTTGCTGAGTAGGCTAATTGGCATACCCAAATTGCCCGTAGTGTGTGAATGAGTGTGTGTATGTGTGCCCTGCGAATGATTGGCATCCCTTCCAGGGTGTACCCGGCCCTGTGCCCTAAGTCTCCTGGGATAGGCTCCAGGCCCCTGCGACCCTGAATACAGGATAAAGCGGAATAGATGATGAGTGAGGGAGTAACTGAGTACATATCCCAATTAGGAAGTTGGGGTCACCCAGGATACAGCGCCCCTGGAGCAGATAGGGTTTCGGGCCTTGCTCGAGCGCTCAACAGTGGTAGCTTGGCAGTGCCACTACTGCCCCACAGAAGTTTTACTGTGTTTCCAAATAACCAATACACTAAGGAAACAATGGCAATCACAGAAAAGAAATGCCACTGCCCTGGAACAACACTTTTTTTGTTGAGTTAAAAGGAATAAAAGAGCAATCAATCAACTGGGGCATCAGAAAACAAAATGAACCGCATTTAATGTATGACTGACTATTTGGCGGAGTCAGTTAGCTGGTATTCACGGCGCCGGTCGTAGCATTCACTGATGCCTGTATCCTTCCATAGGCAGCGGATGGCTTCCACATAGCTTTCCTCCAACTCCATCATCTTATCGACATCTACCTCGATCAGCAAATCAGCATGGGGCTGCAGTCACACATATACAATCCCAATCATTATTCAGGAGACATAACCAGGAAAACAATCAAACTAATAAAAAAAAATAATAATAATCAGTTGATGAAAACATTATCGACAGATAACAATCGAGTGTGTCACCTGGTTGTCGGGATTGCTGAGTGATATTGACAGCGTCTCCATAGCTCTGATCATCGACTGCATGGCCGTGATGATATTCTGGAACACCAGCTTTGTGAAAGTTTTCCTGTCTTCCTCGGTGTAGCCGGCGCCATGAATGATGCGCATCTGTTTAATGAAGGTACTCTTCCCACTCTCACCTGTACCTGAAGGCGAGACAGAGTAAAGAGGACATTTGAGACAGATGCTTAGCTTTACTAGGTTTTTCTTTACAATCTGCTCATACCAAACATCCTTTCCAAACCTTTTTTCTTGTTTACCTCCATCACTATCTGGTGTCACCTAGAAGAAAATGGTTTCCCATTTGAATATGGTGCCTCTTAAGGTTTCTTCAGGAACATTTTCCATGTCACTGTCTCCTCTGGCTTATTCATTAACTAAAATCTACATCTGGAGTATAAATCGTAAATTACACACATAAAACTGAACGTTAGTTTGGCAACTGTGGAAAACATTGGCTGCTACGTCAACTGGACTGACCTTGCAGTGCCTGAAGTCGCTTCTGTTTATATACAGGGGGGAAAAAATCCTTTCTAGAGATGTGAATTGTCCCTATTGGTTATGGCCAAGAATTTCCCCACAGTATTAATAATAGTTTTAATGCTCTAATAAATTAACAGAGAGGTGTTTAACAGATGAAGAGGAAACAGAAGGGCCAGGACACGCGAGTCCCATTTGGACATCCACTTTTCCACTGGCTATAAACATTGAGTATTTTATAGCAGACATCAGACCACAACTATGCTGCTGCAGCCATAGAACATCTATCATGGATGTGGGAGGACTTCTGGAAGCTTCTAAAGTTTTGGTGTCATCACACGTTGAGCTCCTTTCTCAGAGAGAGAAATATACTGTAGACATATGTGTGTATATGAATAAATATATGTATGTATCTTCAAGATTCAAAGAACTTTCTTAAATTTCAGTCTTGTGTCTCTCGTCATTTCTTCATATTAAATAAAAAAATGATGTGGATTGAGGTTGCAAAGTGCCTAAAGATACAATTCAAGAATGGTTTGCTTATGTAACAACCTTAGCAGCAACCTCGTTTCCCCTCTCATCTGTTCCAACCACTCAGCATTCAGCATCACCAGTACACTAATCACCGGCCTGATCATCATCTGCACCTGTTTCTCACTGGTTTATGCCTTAAGTTAGATGTTTGTTTGTTTTTTTTTACGTTTGAGTGATTCATAGGTCACTGTGTGACTTAGCAAACAAAAAAAAACTTTCCTCTGAAACTGTTCAGGTACAGGGACTGGGCTGAAAATGAGAAACAAAAAGTCCTTCAGGAAGCCTGGAGAACTATTCCTTAGTACTACAAAATACTGTACAAGTCTGGCTCTTTGGAAGCAAAACATGAAGAAATGAGGGGAAATTTGCACAGTACTGTATATATAAGGCGAGTTCCCTACATGCAGTTTCTATGAAATAATTTTTTTACATTTCGACTTAACATCGTAATCTTGAGACACCTGGAACTGAACACTAAAACGATTCATGATTCATTCCAAAATCTAAACTGATACAGCTACAAAATGAGTGATATTCTCGGTGTAGCAGCAACTACTAGCCTACGCTATTTGTTAAACAAATTAGTTGGTGTGTATGTGTGTGTTTCTGTGTGTGTGTAAACTTGTGGGCTTTACTGGAAGTAACTTTACAAAGAAGCATCACCAACAAAGGAATGAAGAAAGTGCACAAAATGAATCACAGTAACAATGCATACATACTTTAACTAACTACTGTATATACTGTACACACACTTTTAGCTGTATAAATTTTCCAGGGAATATTTTCAGTTTGACGATACAAACTGGTATCATTTGAAATTGAAATCTCTCCAGGTGACCTTCGTCCTCTCGCTCCTTTTCTTTGCATGAATTAGCATCGTGCGAATTTCCAAGTGACGTCAGATCTTTCAGGACAAATGAAAATGAACCAGATTTGAATGAGTCTGACTTTTTAGCGTCTGGGTCCGAGCGTCCTCACAATCGTAAAAGTTACGTAACGTCGCTTCGTTAAGCCGTTTAATCAATGACATCATCCTGAAATTTTTGGTTTCCGATTCGGGGTCGAGCTGGGTGACTTTATGATCGGATCTGGTGCCATTTTGTATCTCACGCGGAGATTATGTTGGAAAACGTAAACGTTAAGGACAGCTAAAAGACATTTTAAACATGGAGAAACGTCTTTCACAGCAATTCATGTGCATATTTCAGATGAATATCTTGAAAACATTAAAACGCAACCCTGGATAATCCTAAATTTCCTGAAGATCATGAGGAAAGGAAATTCTGAAAAAATTCTGAAAGCCAACTATTAATTAAAAAAATAATTTAAAACAATGAAACATTAGAATATTCTTGATGTCATTATCATAGATGATAGGTATACTATATTTGTGTATTTGCTAATTCTCTGCTTAATTACAGCCTTGAAAGTGAAGTGCAAGTGAAAGTGACTGCGTTTAATCATCTTTAACAACAGCTCTGAAGGTTTTCACAGTTTCTTAGTATATAGTATTGTTTTAAATGTAAAAGCAAATTTAAAGGCACTTGTATTCCAGGCAATCTACAAACTAAATAACTGACTTTAAAAGATAAAAATGTTTTTATTTATCTATAATTATCGATGTGGTGAAGCTTGTAAGCTGGACGTTCCCACCACAGGAGAGTCTTCAGGACGGAGCAAGTTGTACTTTCCAGTTTCTTTAGTTACGCGGTGGGAAAAAATGGTGAAGCGTTAAGGCCATGATTATAGGTGCTACGACGTAAGTAATAACAGGAACTCGTCTCGATGCTCATTAATACATTAAACGTGCATACATACTCATAGGCCAGACACTGTGGAATAATCTCTTAGTTTGTTCAGTTGAACAGTTAATTCATCCATGGAATTTATTTTACAGTCCCTGATCTAGAAATGTATTTCGTCTAAGTCGTGATGTTTTGTCACTGATGCTAGGATAAAACATTCTGTTATCCGTCTCGCACCATATTCCCCTGTGATCAGTTGATGATGTAATAAACCCTTCGAGACACAATACATTTCTGTATTGAAAGGAAACGAGTTTGAAATTCGGTAATGAATTAAAAGACTGGCAAATGAAAGAGAAAAAAAAGAGTTGTATAGCCGTGTGTGTGCGCTGTGTGCTCTTGAGGAAATTCAGCTTGGAATTCATTGAACAGAGGACATTGTGCTTTGCATGCTTTTGCATAGCTGCAGCAGGCATGGTGGCCGCGCCGCCATAAACTAGAGTTCCCCAAACCAAGCTACAGTAACTAAAGCCACAGCTCACTCTCTCTCTCACACACACACACACACACACATAGTGTAGGAGGACATACTTAACCATTTGCCATTTGCTGGTGCGAGAGATTAAACTGATCTCAGATCAGAAGAAAAGGTTGATGTAGTGACTGGAAAGTCCCTCAACTATGCCTAACAGCAGTTACAAGTGCTGCTAACAGTAACACTTGCTGCTTTCTTGTGTTTTTTTTATGCCATTGTAATAAAAATGAAACACATATACAACACTAAATGCCAATCATCACAAATGTAGACCTGTCTGATCTTTCAGAAGGTCCTTGTACCTGATCAAATCCTGATCAGAAACACGAAATATGACCTATTGAGAAGTCAAAATGCTGTTTTTATGTGTTTTGTACCAGTCATTAGATGACCAAAGGGAAACATTGGGTAGATTGATTTTAATTACAGTATATTACTGTGTCGTTTTTTCAATATTGTTATGCTAATTGACCAACAAGTCAAATTTATACTTAAATGTTGGGTTTCTCAATGGATTTGACCAATGAGTTAATCTGCATAAGAAAAAAAATGGATGACACTGTACTACAGTATTTGAATGAATTGATTGCTATTGGGTCAAGAGGACATACTTGCATCAATAGTCTGGTCCATTAACTATTTTGAATGCACGCATGACCTACATGACGTAAGACGCTACATGTTTTGAAGCATGCTGCAATCGCATGTTATCTTTCGAATTTCACATAAAACTATGTATAATTTCAATTATGACCTTTGTGCATTGGGAAACTATAGTGTACAGTACATTTCTAGTCACCAGGATGTAGATCTAGTTTGAAAAAGTGAGAATATGGTACCTGTAGCAAATATACCTTTAAAAACATTAAGAAAAGTCATATTAAGTGCATGAGAATCAACTGTACCCACTTTTACGGTATGACATTATGCAATTACACAATAAACAGCCAGTTATTCACATATAAATTTCACACAAGCACGGGGTTTTTAAACGCTTTTCACATCCAGGTGATTTCTTCCATTTTTCGAATGTTTCAAGCTCACAAGAACATTTCACCAATGCCCGATTACCCACCCACCTCGATAATGGCACTGGTTTTTGATTTGGCGGACGTTCAACCAGCTCGGATGGTAGGATTCATAATATGAACTTATGAAGGCTCTTTATAAACTTTTTTCCCGTTAATACCAGATACAATGAGAAATGATTATAATAATGTTTTTTCGCATTTTCAGGCCTTGTCCAAAAATTTGTACCCCCTATTGTTTTACATATAGGTTCCTGTAGACATAAAGCACACATACGGTTAAAGCTGCCCCAAAGGTAGCAAGCCCTTTTTCTTTTTTTTGCTTGTGTGGAATAATCAAGGAAACATCTTTTCCTGTTTTAAGCTTAATCTTGTACCTGGGAAGGTGCATTTAATTTGGTAAAGAAGCTCCAGTGGTTTTCACTTGACAGATGCCCAAGGTACTACAGTTACAGTTACAGCTTTTGAAGGAAGATCAAAGAGAAAACTCCTTTCCAATCAACCTCTCCGATCTTTGTTTTTCTTGATTATCTAACAACCTGGTCCAACCTGATTCTAGAAATGTATTCTGAACAATGACTGGTGTAGTAGAACAAGGTGGTGTAGTGATGGCTTACCCAGCAGCAGGAGCTTCAGCTCTCTCCTGGCATCATTCTTATCTTTCTTGAGCTGCTTGTCGATCTCCTGATTGATCCTCCTGCGCTCCTTCTCCTCCGCGGACAAACAACACCCCGCCATCCCTTCTCTCTCTCACTCTCGCTCTCTCACTCTCCCTCTCTCTTTCTCTCTAACCGTGTGTTTCTTTCTCGCAGCTGTCAGTTACTGAGTTACCTTTGTTGAGCTTGAAGTCATGCGCGCGCCCCTGTCACTCTCTCCAGCTGCGTCTGTTAGTTATATATTATACACTCTTATCTAAATATCACTTAAGACCTCTCTTAACTTTTCTCATATTATTTTCTTTCCCCCCAGCATCCCACTGAAAGGCTTGTGTCCAGGAGACAGGAGTTTAGGGACGAAAAGTAGTGGAGAGCTTTAGCGCATGCTCAACAAGAAAGAAAGTCAATGACAGCAGGATCTGATTTGCATACTCATGACATCATCCGCGCTCCTTTGCATATTGGAACAATTTACGTATAGGAGATTTTCAGATGGAAGAGACGGAAAAAAGAAGAATAAATCTTCAAGTTGTTGTTCTTGTTGCGTAGATTTAAACCTTTCATTTGCATTTTAGATTTATCATTTTTTTAGATTCACAGCATTTTATGTATATTTCTTATGTTGTGAATGTCTATTACTACTACTACTACTACTACTACTGTTAATAATAATCAGTTTGTCACGGTGTACAGGGTCACGGGTTGCCCGGAGACCTCACATGGTGCCCCAGGCAGGGTATAATCTGGTATTGGTATTTTGGTTCATCCACATGCCATCCGGCACATCTGGCGACGGATACTTATTGCAATTACTTAAGGGCTGGGGTTGCCACACTCTGCGGGCAATTTGGGAACGCCAGTTTGCCTTATCTGCATGTCTTTGGACTGTGGAAGGAAACCCACCAAGCACAGGGAGAACATGCAAACTCCTTGCACGCAGACCCGAGGTGGGAATCGAACCTTCAACCCAGAAGCTGCGAGGCCACAGTGATAACAACTACGCCACACTGCCGCCATAATAATAATAATAATAATAATAATAATGTTCTTCATGTGTAATGCCTATTAAACCTAAACATTTAAGTTCTGTGATCTGATATTATATTTTACTAGTCACTAATCAATGCATTTATTTATTTTGGTAAAGTTTAGATTCTGTTGCTTTTGTTAATGTTGGTTTTTTTTCTACTTTTTTTGGAGTAGAGCCATGTTTATTAATGTTGATTTTAAAAAGTAATTCTTTTTAAAAACTTTTTTTATATATAATTAATTCACTTATCGTCTATAGCTATTTATCCTGTATTCAGGGTCGCGGGAGGCCTGATGTCTATCCCAGAAGACTTGGGGCACAAGGCCGGGTACACCCTTGACATGGTGCCAATCCAATGCAGGGCACACACACAGGGCAAATTTGGGAACGCCAATTAGCCTAATCTGCATGTCTTTGGACGGTTGGAGGAAACCACAGTACCCGGAGGAAACCCACCAAGCACGGGAAGAACATGCAAACTCCACGTACTCAGACCCAAGGCAGGAGTTGAACCCGGACCCTGGAGGTGCAGGGCCACAGTGCTAACCACTACTCCTCCTTGTGTAGTGTGCTTTTTGAGTAATATATACAGTATATATAAAAATAAAAAGGAAATTCAGTTTGGACGATGTAGCGGTGGCCGGTGTAGCAGCTGCCCCTTATTGTGTAACTGTATTCTGTAGACTGTAACCTCTCTCTA